>VZTD01001644.1:292472-347472 GCA_013397725.1 Rhagologus leucostigma
GGACTATAGAATAAAAATGCTATAGGGGGCCCAATAAACAAGTTTGTCAAGTCAGTTCACTTGCTTAGGATCTGTTTCTCTACTTACCTTTAATGCAAAACAGTGGAAGCTGATTGAAGTGCTATGTGTTTTTTCTTAATGAAGTAAGTACCTATTCTGTT
This sequence comes from Rhagologus leucostigma, assembly GCA_013397725.1. Classification (NCBI taxonomy): domain Eukaryota; kingdom Metazoa; phylum Chordata; class Aves; order Passeriformes; genus Rhagologus; species Rhagologus leucostigma. The sequence continues at coordinate 292,634 of VZTD01001644.1, forward strand.
CCTCTCTAATTACACAAAGTTGTGAATCTGGCATTTGTGACATAGGGTATTTACAATGAAACTTAATAAAACTTATAAAACTACTCTCACCTACTCTAGAAAGAGTAGAGAAATTCTGGATGTGGCTTTTCCTATTCATGTATACACTGTATTTGGCTTAACATTTTGCATGGTTAGTTGAGTTAGTGTTTTCCCCCTTTTTCACCTGTTAATGAAAAAGAAATTTAATGCTACATGGGAAGAGTTTCCCAAAGGTTTAATAACCTTTTCAAAAACCTTTAAAGTGAAGCAGCAGGCGAAATCACCATCAAGTTAAAGCCCTTGTTAGTGACAACAGTCATCACCACATGGAGAACAGTTTTATCTCATAACCTCATGTTAGGAAACCACAACTCCCTAGTATGCTGAAGAAATGCATATTAAAAAGTGGAATGATTAACATGGTACCAGTTGTTGTGTAAAGTGTTACATATTCCAAATGCTTTAATAGAAATGTAGAAAAGGTATTGTTATAAAAATCATGTGTTTCACTGGGAACATATCTGGTGCATTCTTAAACAAAAGTAATAATCTTTTAATATTTTCTGGCAGTATGGTACCATGTCACATTAGTAGCATATTGTGAATAGTCAAAGCAAATGAATGGATACAATGAGTTTTACAGCTCGCCTTCCAGAAGTGAAAGCAATGCATACACCAAGGAGTTGTGGGTAGCAAGAAAATGAGATTGTCCTGCTGATTGGATGCAGACAAGCAATGAGTAATTCAAGAGCTCACAGTCAAACAAACTGCTTGTGGCACTACTAGTTGTACCCAATTACCAATTCAGAGAGAAAATAAAAAGCAGTTTCAGTAGAGTCAGGGTGGGAAATCTCCAATTAGCACCAATTAGTGAAGTTGCTTCCTACAGCGGAATTCTGGGGACATAAGAAAAAAAAATAATCTCCCAGAATGCCTGGTTGGAGCATTTATTTACCAGGTGATGGGACTCCTGAAGAATAACTTGATGAGGATTTGCGCCTGTGGGACTTGAATACAGATACTACTTGGAACTTGCCTGCTCGATTTGACTGGTCAATCATAGGCTGTACTATTCTTCTTCTGGCATTAATAAACCTGCAACAGAATACAAAGAATAGAAGTCCTTTCATCAGCTTGCTTCTCTGTTTTGAGAACACCTCTGCTTTAAAACTGACAGGATTTTAGCGTGCTGTGGAAATGTGTTTTGCTTCACATTGCTTTTTTAAAAGAGTATAATTTCACTTTAAGGGATTTTCCTCTAAGTGCTCAGAAATTGTAACCAGTAACACGCTTATCTTACTAGCCAGCTTAAAGCTGGATTTGCCAGAAGGCTTTGAACAAGTAAATGCGAGCAAAAACTTGTGCTAAAAGACAATTGTTTCTTTAACTTCTTCTAAGTGGCTCAGATCCTGGTTAAAGTTCACAGGCTGGGATACTTTCTTTTCCCCTTTCCATGTTAGGGACCCAGCTCCCCTTGCAGCTGGCCATAAATGAGGACCAGGCTTTGCCACTCTGTGCTTTCACAAGGTATCGTTAGGTCAGCAAAGCCATCAATTAGGCTGTCTGAAGTTTTATCACCAGCGCAGCAGCAATAAGTGCTGGCCCAGAAAGACTTCTGCTCTTCTACAACTCCTGCAGTTGGAGCCTGTAAAGGCGAGGGTCGTTTGGAGGTCAGTGCCAGCTGGGGGCCACCTCTGTGTCCAAGCGGGGACACCCCGTGCAAGGCGACCGCCCGCCTGCCCTCAACTCAGGCACCTTTCAACTCGTTAGAAACCCCCAGTCACAGGTACATGTGGTTAATATTAGGCCCAAAATAACCTTTTTTTTTTATCTCAAACTGGGGTGGTTGCCGAGGCTTTTGAGCACTGGCAAAGGCAGTTAGTTGGCTGTGGAGCCTGGATTTAATTTTGCTAGTAATCCAAAAATAAGTGCTTGCATATTTCTTATTAGTTTAATGTGCAGCAATCCACATCAGCACAAGCTAAGCTAAATTAATTTCCCTAAAATAATTCTAAAACCTGCCTATTCACAGAATATCTTTGAAAACAGGGCAATTTTCTATTACTCAGGAGCCACACTTGTTTTTGTCCCTTCTCTTTGTGTTTGAGAACACTTTGGAGCCTTCGCGCAGGTTTTGTGTGCTATTTCACAGCTCAGGCTTTCGCCTGGTGACCCTTAAGGAGTGCTAATGAAGTCGAATACTAGCGTTTAATCCTCTTCAGAAATACTAACATGCCCATCATCCAAAACAGCCTCCAATAATTGCCATTGGGCCCGATCCAACGCCTAGCAAAGTCTTTCAGTCAGTTAACTGAAAACTAAGTTCATCTGCTCATTTAGTAAATTGCTAGCCTTTATATAGCATCAACTCCACAAGGCCCTTTGTCGTGCTTCCCTCACTCCTTCCCACCCTCTGGTTAAATTCCTTTGCAGATAATAAAGGATGGTGGCACACCTTCGATTGCATATTCTGTAATCACAGTCGTGGAAATTTCATTAGACAGATGCATAAATGCTACAAGTAACACTAAAGGGCTCTTCTGCATCTTTCTGTTTACATCCAAAAGACATTCTTTATTCTTTAGGAAAAGTATCATTCAGTTGTCAGAAATGTCATCCTGCATCAGAATTAGTCATGACTTCAGGTATTAAAATAAAAACTCAGACATGGTCAATATACTTGTTTATTCCCTTCTGACTGTGGTACAGTGAAGGCATCTCCTACCCCAGTGCTGTGATTTGAAGTGTGTTTCCGTCCTCAGAGACAAAGGTCCCCGATAGGACTTATTTGCTGAGTTACTTTCCAGTAATGTTGCTGCGCTGACCAAATGGAGCCTGACCTGAACCTCCTCCATCCAGCACGCCTTTTATCAGCTAAAGTTAAGGCCAATAGAGATTAACAGGAAAGCCTGATAAGACTGTTTTCTCTTCCCCTATGAGCTTCTAATGGTGTATACAGATGGCAAGGTTTTAAAGAATGGAATGAACACTTATTTGTGCCTGTAAAAAATCACAGAAACACCCCCCCACACACGCACACACTTTCCATCTTACTAACCCTTTTTCTTCAATCAGGCCACTCTTCAGGAAAACCAAATTGCTCTTTCGTTTTTTTTTATTTAAACCCCAACCACTTTTATTATTTACATCTGGTGGTCCCCTTATTTATGTCCTCTCCACTTCCCTGCACACACACCCCTGCTCACAGGGCTGCGAAGCATTATGGGCCTTGGCTCTCAGCAGGAGAACTCCACACTGTCTTCAAACAAATAATTAAGGGGAAGGTTAAAGGTTCACCCAGAGGTCGTATCTTTGGATACTCCTCAGAAAGTTTACATTAGTAAGAAATGGGTGCCCTCTGAAGTGTTCTTTCAATGGGCTCGAACAACAAGGCAGAGCGTTAAGAAAATTCTACATCCTTAAGGGTTTCAGGTGACATCTGCTCTACCTCTGAGCATGAAGACTGGGATGCTGTACTCCAGCCTTACATATTCAACAGTCTCCACAGACTCAGCCTTTGGGATGGCTGTTGAAAACCCCATCTTGCCCAGCCATTTACTCCCAGAAGAGCGTGGCCTTATTTTATCCTGCTGACGTGAATGAAGCCAGTCTTTCACTGCAAACTCTACCTCGAGGCAATTCACTAGCTGTTTTGGCAATGAGAGTTCAAGCCCTAAAAGTGAGTACTCCATATTTGTTTTCCTACCGAAAAAAAAAGCAATAAAAGTGATACCATTTGTCCAGTTAAAACTTGTGAAAAACAGCTCTTGGGTTTGATTTCTGATTTCATTATTTCTCCGCTTTTCTTTTGCACATCTGCATAACAGCAGGTGCAAGCAATGTCCTCTAGACCAGCAACACTTCATCTAGAGAGAAGATACACTGATGTATACTTGGAAAGATATAAGAGCACAGGCTTTAGGCATCCAGGTAATTTTGGAATTCCATTTCTATGGCTCCTCTGAAAAATCTTGTTCATAAACAGCATCAGTTATACCCACCAGTGGGTATGTCAGAAAAATGACACATGGAATTATTTATATTTGCAAGATTGCAGGTGCAAAACAGACATACATTTCAGGTGAAGCTAAAAATCGAATCCTAGTTTCACTAGCAGTAGCTACATCACATAATGCATCAGCACAATTGGTAGACAAGGACACAGAATGCAGTGTTTGTGCATTATTATTTATTCCTTATACTGCCCCATAAATATGCACAGCGCATAATACAGACGTAGACAACAGAGTCCCTGCCCTAGCCTTTACATTTTTTGAGGACTGTTTTTGAATCCCTTGGAGAGCCATATCCAGGGCCAAAGTAAAGCAAAATACAGTCTTTTGCACAGCACTTCAGTTTGTGTTGCAGAAACACACTGATGTTATTTTGGCACAAATGTCTTCAAAAAGGCATTAAGAGACAGGTAAAATAAGATAACACCAATGCCACTGTTTTCAGCATTATTTGGAACCCTATAAAAGAAGAATTCACAGCTCTGCTCCTGACACTAATTGCTTACCTTGTTCATACCCTTCACCCAGAGGCCAAAGATTGAATGGCCTGAAAAGATGAGTAAAATCTATCAAAAAGACATGGATTTCTTTGTTACTCTGCTGTTAATAGTAATTCCTATTATTTGGATGATAGTAGCAGTTAGAGGACCGAATGAAGCTCAGTCTTACTCCACCCCATGCTTCACAAGCACACTGTCCAAGAGAACTCAGAGTCTGAACAGATTTCCAGGCAAAGCCTGGGGGAGAGGAGAGACGCCTTCTCTCTGTTTGCAGAGGGGAACAGAGACAGAAGGAGATTAAGTGACAAGGCCAAAGTCATACAAGAGATCTTTGGCAGAGCCACACGCCCGACATAGATTTCCTCAGTCCTCTTTCAGCGCTCCTACAATCTGCTATCCATATGCTATCTTTCCTTTGTTCCCCCAGCTTAACAGTCAGGCACACTGGCAGGGGACTGCAAAGAGAGCTCACATTGCCACTGTTTGTGCCTTACCTGCTGTGTAGATAAAGACGGGTCATCAGCCTCCAGGGCTGCGAGGCAATACCTTCACAAACTCTACATTCATATGGTACTTGGTCCTCATTCCAGAATGATAAATGAGGTGTGTAATGTTGAGAAATACATGTCATTGACATAGCAGGCTCAATAAAAAACTCACTCCCAGCATTTTGCAAATGACAGATTACCAACCTTGCTTATTCAAACAATAGCCATTTGAATAGAAAGGTTTTTTGCATCTTGTATTTTTTGTTTAATTGCTAGCTAAAGCAGCCACATCTATTTCCTACAGCCAGACTCTGTCTTTCTCACACAAGTAGTTCTGGTAACTTTTGCGGGACAGTTTATGAAAGCACAAATGAACAAGATCTGTCTCAAAATGTACAATGATATGGACTTTTAAAGAAGGTAATTTCACTATTATCTGCTTACAGCAAAACCCAGTAGAGCAGTAAAGGTGCACTAGTGAATATGCAATGTAGTCTGGTGATTTGGTAGCACTAGTCCTAATTGGTTCCTACCACTGATAATTAGCATGACAATATAATCAAAATATATGCATTTAATCACATCTCTTCAAATAGCGACTTGGTTTTCTTTGTCCAAAATAAATATGCATTCTGTACTTTATAGGAAGCCCTGTAATTAATCTTCTTTATATATTTATCATATTTTATCTCAAGTCATATCAAATGGCATTAAACTCAAATTTGCATAATACATTTTATTCTTATAATAAATCATTATTTATTATTAGATAAAATCACAGAGACATATTTCTGCAAAGTGCAAAGAGAATAAATAGCAAACAGTGATCTCGTAATCTGCTTGTTCAAATCTGGCATACTCAAAAATAATTTTGTTGTTGTTTCCATTGCCTTTTTTACACATACTGTATATATACTTTGAAACACCGTGATCACACCATAATTGAATCTGCCTAAGATTAGTTCTCAAAATGGACTGTTAGTGACTGTACTGATTGGCAATCAGAATTAGAAATATCTCCAGCTTTACTTTATGGCTATCATCGAAAATTCACTTTAAGTATGTAGGGTCACAACAGGCCTTGTTTCAGGACGATGAAGTGCACGAATGCTTAGGAAACTATAACTCGTTCCCAACTTGGGGCCTAATCTGAACTCAAGCAGAGAGTGATATTTAACTCCCATCACTTGTCTGTATGTCTAATATCTTCTGTGAGATGAACTGGTGCCAAACTGAACCAGTCCCGCCTCAGCAGCATAGACTGCTCCCCATGAGAAACTGAGGAACAATGTGGAGCCACCACGTACAACTCAACACTTCAGTGTCAGTCTTCAATCTGGATTTCCACTTAAAATATCCATCCCAGAAAATGAGGTGCTAAAATATTGAATTTATTTAACAAACCAGCCACTGCATAAATCGGTTCTCAATTCTTTATGTGAAAACCAGAGAAATAAACAAATTTGTGAGATGAATTCACAATCAGTTCTTTAAAAAGATTAATGACAAGGAAAGTTTTGACTCAATTGTAGCCCAAGAGACTTCTGCTCTTAGACTTGAAAAGGACAGAAGTACTGAATGAACATTGTTACAGACTTCGTCATAGAAATAATAAAAATACAAGTAACGACAATAGCAACACTAATTTGGGGTTAGAATTGTTTGCTTTCTGTCATCTGAATAAAAAAATAATTTAAAAAAAATTTAGGCGCCCAGGGGAACAGTCTAACAAGATTTTTAAAAAACTCGCCAAATGTGGACAAGAAGCTCAACTCTTATTAAACCTACACAAATGGGAGCTGAGCTTGAAGAATAAATGGGGTCTAAGCACCTGCTTCAATGTTTTTGCTGAGTAAGAGTCTAAGAATGCATGCTAAAAAATAATCGAAATGTTTTCACCTTGGATGGGGAAATAAATCCTTGCCTAAATGATATTTCAGTATTTGGACTATGAACATGTCAGTGTTTAGCTCAAGTGCATATACTACACTGATCCCTTGTTGCCCAAGAATGCCCTAATTCTGAAGGGAAAATAACCAATGAAAGAGTCACAAAAAATGTTTTCCTAAGCAACCTAGAAAATGACTTCTTTCCCAGGCAGAAAAAATAGTTTTAAAAGTCATGAGCTGCTCAGAGCAGTCTGAAAGAACGCACTAGAAAAGACTAATTTGCAGAAACACTTTTATCAATATCCACCCCCCTGCCTTTACAGCAGTCTTCGTCTATCACCTAAACTTTTATCCAAGCAAGTAAAATCTATTTATCTTAGTTTATTTAACTTCTCCCTCCACCATGTATTCTAAACTGACAGAATTAGGTTTAGGCGTCCTTCAGTATGTGTATGCACAAAAATAGTTGAAAAAGCCCTTGTTTATGCTTCACTGAATCTATGCCACACCTGGTTACCAACTCATATTTGCAGCATTCCTTATAGGAAATTAAAAAAAGCTGAGTTAGTCACCTGGAAATGAGCCACCTAAATAAGGCTTCCCTAAGCCATGAATATTGAGAAAGGGAGTCAGTTACACGATTGCTTTTGAGACAAAGAAAGAGGGACAGGCAGGTTTACTCCCTGGCAAAGCTTCACCTAGTTTTGGACAGCCTTGTTAGAGAAGGGGGGTTAAGGGCCGTTTACACCAACTTTCTAAAGCTTATTCAGACATCTCACATCTGTCAAAGGTGTGATTCAAAGGACCTAAGTCAGCATCCACGTTTGGTGAAGACTCCAGAAGATGACAGAGAACAACTTAGCTGGGTGCCTGAGGCAGCCTGAGGTAGGTGCTAACCATCCCAAAGACTTCTGCCGCATCTTCTATGTTTATGTTGGACCTCCTAAAAATACGTCGTGCCATTTGGAGCTGCCAATTGTTGGAAATCATGATTTTGCTCGTCCTGTAACTGTGAGACTGTCCTAAAAAAATCAGAAATTTAAACAGTGCTCTTCCCAGTGTTTACTTTGCAAGTTTTTCAGTCATTGCGCCACATTTTTAAAATGCTCTTCTCAGCCACAAAATCTAGAAACTTATTTGAAAAGATTCTCACATAACCATTGTCTGCTGGAGCTGGGACCTCGAGTTAACATGAAATAACTTGAGCCTTGTGATAAAATCATGAGAATTGGCAAGACGGGCATCTATTCACCTTACAGGAAAATCCACCTCTTTAAACGTCTAACTCTCGGTTACCAGATTACTCCTTGGGAGCGCGGAGAAAGGATTTGGCTCTGCCGAGGAAGGCCCTGGTGGCTGTCACGGGGAGCACCCGCACTGCGGCACAAAGCGGGGGAGCCGCCCTGCCTTCGCCCCGGAGCAGGGGCTTGTGCGCAGGGCCTTCTCCGGCGGGGAAGGAAAGGCCCCAGCCGCAGTTGGGGCTCCCTCGTGCTCCCCACGAACCCGGGGCCCCGCAGCCACTGGGGCTGCCCCGCCGGCCCGTGCCCGCGGCCCTCACGGCCCCACGCCAAGGCCGCGTCCAGCCGTTCCATGGGGTCGGCAGCAGCAACAGCGCGGGCCAGAGAAAAGCCATCGCTCCCGGCCGCAGAACTGGGCTGGCCTCGAGGTCCGGCCTGGGTGGCCCCAGGGGAGGCCTCCCGCTGTGCAGCAGGGCGCCATGAGGTGGGGCCAGAGCACCGCTGCCGGGCCGGGGGTGCCGCTGCCCCCGCGGAGCCGGGCAGCGCCATGGCCCGGCCCGCCTTTGCTCGGTGCGAGCCCCGGCGTGGTGGGGCATCTGCCTGAGGAGTGCCGCTCCACACACGCCGCTGCCGCGGCTGGGCACTGTTGTCCTCATGAGCTCCCAGCAAACCTCAGCCTAAGTGGAAAAGTATCGTCCCTTATTCCCCCTTGGTTCGGGGTGGGAAACAAGCGCTTTTTGATGCATGCCACCTGAAACCACAGAACACACGCCAGAGGTGGCTGTTCCTCTTTTGACAGTGCCATCAGGTTGTTCATATATGGTTTTTTACCATGCACCGTAAAAATGATCTTTTAAAGATACTTGAAAGGAAGGGAGGAGGCAAACAGACATACTTCCTTAGCTATTCATATCTTACAGATAAAATGTAAAGTCAATAGACACAAGCCATAGTATTTAACCTCATCCTGTACTTGATTTATTGCAGATGGGAATCAACTAGAAACTGAATCACTTTGAAATTTTTACTACTGACATTAAAATTCCAAGTTTGTATACATACGTCTTGTGGAGATGCTAAATACAATTTTAGCTAATTTGGCATGCACTTTGATTCGCTAGCACTTAGAAATTCGTGTTAAAGGTAGACAACAAATCTCCTCTAAAATCTTAAGTAACTCATGCATTTAAAGATGTGTTAATTTGTCATCTTAAACTCCTAGGAAAAGATTTTCAAAACTAATTAGGGTCCAACGGTCTTGAAAATGCAATCAGGAGTTGAGGGACCTCATTTTAGGTAACTTTAAAAAAAACTCAAACAAAGCGTAGTTTTTGAATAATATCACATTCAAGTATTTTACACCTATTTTTAACTTATCAATATTTAACATATTAATTTTTTAAATCAGTTCTAAATTGACCAAGAAGGAGAGTTGTCAACAAATTTAACATCTGTTTAACTTCCCTGATCAAATAAGATTAAGGCACTAATTCTCCTTTTTACTTTTCAGTGGAAACTACCTAAGTAGCAACTTGCCAAAAATGCATAAAGGTGTTTAGCAATTATGTAGTGGGTATGTTTGAAGAGATCAAGGTGCACTCACATGTCCTGTGCTATGGGTATCTCTGATTAGCTTGTCATCTACTCTGAAGAAGATGTAGCCCAACTCTCCTATACTATGTAACAGGCCAGCTGTTAGCTGTCTGTCAAGCACCTAAAGTGGACAAGTAGTCCAGGAGCAAAAATGTCACTCCTTTGATCTGGCAAGGAGCAGCTGCTGATTTATAGAGTAGGACTTTGTTCTTCCGTTCTATTTTACTTTCTTTCCTAAGGCAGAACCACAAAATCCAGCAGAAAAAAAAAAGTGCCATTCTCTGCAACATCAACAAGCTCTGACAACTGCAACAGGGTTTTTCTTGGCCCTAACAAAGCTCTCAGGCATCTCCTTTGACGCTCACCTTTTTTTTTCCCTTCTTCTTTTTGCAATGCGGTAGTTATTGTTTAATTCAGCTTCTGTAAATGGAATGGACTGTGGCCAGCAAGCCTGGGGCATAAACACACCTGTATGAAAGAAGCCTTATTGTAGCAACCATCTACAACCAACCTGCACATGCACTACCAGTTCGTGAGTTCAGAAGGAATGTTCCATTTTCCCTGACAGTAAATTTTGCCTTAAGATAACTATTTTTGTACCCACTGTCCTGTCTTGACCACGAAGCTTGTGCACTTTTTCATTGTTATTAAAATCTGAAGGAAAAAAAATGTGTATTTTTCTACCTGTCAACCAGGGAATGTCAGGAAATTGGATCCAAAGAGCCCACTTTAAAAAAAACACAGCCAAAATATATTTATAGAAACACACCACTGAAAGTTTGAAAACTAGGATCCTAAAGATGTCTGTTCTGTTTCAGACACAGTGATGCAGTTGCAAGCACCTCCAGCTTATACTGCTGCAGATTCTCCTCAAAAAAAGCATTTGGCAGAACAGGAACTCAGTAAGAAATAGCATTTGATGCAACTGACCAGACTGCAGCCCTGCCAGCCCTGAGTCAGTGCTCCGTTCGTTCTCTTAGAAGGTGCTGAGCAGATTCCGTGAGGTGATCTGGTACTACACAGGCTGTTAAAGTCCTGCCTCACCCATTGGTATAGCAAGAGAGTTTTCCTTTATTTCCCTTATGATCTGTTTTCAAGTTTATTAGCTGAAAACCCAAACCTACAGGGCACAATAAAAGGCTGCAGTGTAACGCTGCTGAAGAGGAGAGAAGCTGTGTGTTTGACCCCGGTTTTTGTCTACACACATGCTGTGTTCACATTTCTTTATACTGTAACTTTAAAAACAGACAAAAACCAAAAACAAAGATGGGAAGAGGTGAGGGTGGTGGAGGCAACATCATGACTACAAGATCTTTTGCATGTATGTTAGCTTGTGGAAATAAATAAGAACTATTACAGCCAGAGCCCTAAGGGAGGCAGGAAAATGATGATGTACAGGATAGTATAAAATGATATATTAAAAACTGTGCTGTCAGTGGAACAATAGAATATTAAGCAAAAGTCCATAATAATTGGCAGATATTTAGCTGTAGACATCTTTCTTTGGTTGGTGGGTACTAAAGTATACGTGACAGGAAAGAGAACTAGTTAGGCAATTAGAAGTAATGGACATAAATAATACACTATGTATAAATACATCTCCCCCTTTCCCAAGTTATAGCTCTTATCTGGATACACCTAATAACCTCTCAGTAAGTCATACCTACATGCTGATATCCCTTGTGTTTTGCTCTTTGCACCTTCTGGGTACTGGAGATTCTGCTTATGTAAATCTCTCTTTCTGTAGATGCAGATTTTAATGTTTTCTCTTTAATTTTTACAATATTGGTGGCAAGACTTTATCAAACCAGAGGGTCTAATGTCTTAGTAGTTAAAGATGTGTCAACACCACAGACACCATGAGACTGCAGCCTGCCATGCTATGGAATACATGCTTCACAGTGATGAGCTGGTAGCAGAACAAATGTGGGACAAGTGTATTAAGTATGCTAAAATGAAGAGGTAAATATACAGATCTTCCCAGTGTCATACTGGTGAAACTTTTGCTGTCTTTCATCCTATCTTGTGTTCTCTGTGTTCCACATGAATCAGGGGGAAATGTTCTAAAAACATTTTTGAGAGTTTATTACATATGAAAGTGTTTCATAGGTCATTGTGTCTTAGTTGTAAACCAAACTAGTTTGGAATGGAAAAATTAAAAACCTCTGTGGAGCCATTTCCTCAGCCTATCACTCCGTATCCCAGGCTCTCATATTTTCTGACCTTCATCTCTCCGGGGCTCAGTCTTGCTCCCTAGCCTACCTTGCTGGCTCCCCAGAGATAATTGCAAAGTACAGCTGGCGAATCATTGATAAAGCTTGCTGGTGCTCTGCAAGGGTCCTAGATGGCCACATATGCTGTGATTGAGGACATATATATGAGTGTTACACCATTTTTGTCTCTCTGCCATTTTGAACAGTCTTCTATCTTCTGAACAAGCAAGGACTGAAACTGAAGGTTTGCTCTTTCTAAAACATTTGAAAGGCTGGGTTCTCCTGATTTCAGTACTTGGCTGGCTTATGGGCAGAGCAGAGCATTGGAGATGCCTGTGCTCAAGTTCACCATGTTTCAGTTGTTGGCTCTCCCAGCTAAAGAGAGGTCTTTTAATGTATTTTTCTTTCTTCTGTTAAAGGATGGGTATCTGGAGAAGTTTTTTTTTAATGCAGTCATTGCCACTTTAATAGCTCATGTGAAAATTAAGTCCTACCACAGAAAGAAACTTGAAACAGTGCATGTATTTCTTCAGTCAAAACTGGCTAGTTCTGTAATGTGTTCCACTATCCCATATTTTGCATACAATTTAGATATTTGTTATGAAATGAAACCCAATCTACATAACCTATCTAATATTTACCTTTCTTTCTTTATGAGAGCAGTTTGGAAACTGTGTGTGATCTTACATAATTTTTAATAACTGGTTGCTGATGGATTTCAATATTAACTCTGGCTGTTCTGACTGATAAGATGTTGAGGCTTAATTTTCAGAATTTCACTAATTGTTCCTACACTGCGTAGGGGTAAAGGCATCTAAGAATATATGTATAAACCTGCATTTGAGCCTACAAAACTGGTAATGGCAGGGCCATATCCACCAATGTGCATCACTTCATCCTGGTCTAGTAAAGCACTCAGATGCATAAGGCAGATTTTCAAAATTATCAAATTCTATTATCAAAATCCTAGGCCCTGGAAAGCTAATCTCAAATGTTCAGTGAATTTCTGAGTTAGAAGGCAATATTAGCAAATGGGTACTGACACTAGTGCCTAAACTGTAGCTGATCTGCTCTCAGATCTGCTCTCAGACAGAAGGAAACTTCTGTTGCTGGTTAGATGTTCCAGGAATCACCAGAAGGTGGACTTAGATACCTAACTACATTTTTTGGTTAAAAAAAACCTCCAAAACCATCACTTAACACTGAAAATGCCTAAATTCTTTAGGCATGTCGATTTCTACTTTTTAAGATCCCATTCCATCATCATTTCCACTGCTGTGTATTTGTGTTTCCTAACAGTCAGTTACTTTCTGCAGTAACTGTGCTCTATCTCTGAGTTAGACACTTATGTCCAATCAGGATTCCTATGGATCCTTTTAGACAGACAGACAGACATCTTAGGACAGGCCTGATCTTCCTTATAATAACACAGATAAATATCTCTCCTTTTTAGCTGACACCATAATTATTTGACTGTTTATCTGGAAAGAAGGAGATCAAGTTTTACCTCTCTATCCTGCTTGATTTGGAACACAGACATGAGCACAGGTCCATCACATTCTAAAAGAATATCTGAATCACCCACAGATTCAGTACAATACACAAAGCCCTTTCAGTTCGTGTTCTGAAGATGTTCCACCCTAATTAAGCAATTTTACAGTCGTAATTTACCAGCACTTAACTTTCACACATCTGAAGTTGGAGCCTTAACCAAGAGGCTGTACAGTCAAGCCCATGTTCTTAATTAATTTTGTTCTACTGACTAGTCGTTACATACACAAAAGAACTGGAAATCAGAAGAACAAGAAAGGCATGGTAGTGAAGAACAGTAAAGATGGAGCATTATGTTCAATAGCCCATTGATTGAGAAACTTGACTCAATTGGAACAGTTAAGACATTGATTTAAATCAAGACGAAGAGAAGACCTGCAAATATATACTCTATTTAACAAGTGAATTTTCTAGCCAATGAGCCATTGAGGATAGCACTCCCTCTACCCCATTTGACTCTTTTGTGTAAAGCTTGGTATGGCTGATGTACGACAAGAACTTTGGCTGAGTTTGGCCCTTGGGGAAATACAGTGAGGCAAGGCTGATTTTATGTTGAAAGTTGTGTCGCTGTGGAACAGGTTACTGTCTATTTGTCATTCTATATGTATTTGTGTTCCTACTCCTCTGTCCTGGAGGTTGTTTTTGTAATCAAATAACCATGGACAGAGCAATATCTCACTTTACAGTACTGCTAGGGTTATAGTTCCAGATTTCTCAATTATATTCCATTCTAAGCAGTTTTGTGCATGCTCACCAGTGGAAATAAGTATATGTGGACCAAAAGTTCTTAAGCTTCTTGGGACTAGATAGCAACTAGATGATATTGGAAAATTCAGTGGTGGCAAAAACACTTAAACTAAAGATTTCAGGGTTTGTGCTTGACACTTGTGTGCAACTCAAATGTGATACATACCTAACAATGAGGAAATATTTAATAAAATATGCTACACAGATCTTTTATTGTGGCTTAATTGGTTCATAAGCCAATATTATAATAACACTTTCATAAGAAGTTCAAGCCAACTTTTACAGCATCTTTAACCAACCTTTGAAAGAAACATAAAATTTAAGGTCAATAGAAATATTATGTAAAACAAAAAAAAAAGCCAGTGAAAAGAGAAAAAAATGCACCAAATTCACAGACAGCATCTTCAAACAAAGTAGTTCAGCATCGTACTTTTGTGCATAAGAATTTAAAAATTATTTTGATAAGAAATGAACTATAAATGGAACAAAAGCAATGTTCTTATTCTAATACATTGTCCAAACTGAAAAAAATTTAGGAAGATAAGTCAGTTAGTTAGAAGAGGGAAAGTTATTCTTTGTTTTTCACTTTGAATTATTAAAACTGTCAATTATTTACTTTCTTAGAAATATCAAATCTTTAATTTGATAGCAAAAATCTTGTAGCATTTAACTGTTTTGGAAATCACATATGCCTTTCTACCTGCAAACTTGTAAACTTGCATTCACGTAAAACAGAATAATAAAAGCTACAAATGGAGACACCCCTTCAGATTGAATAGTAAAGGAGAATTAAATTTCTGTTTCTTATATTATAATTCTTTCTTAATTATAATTCTTCTCCAGTTGTTATAATCAGTCTTTCCAGTGTGACTATATTATCATCCACAAAATTTTTAGCATCATTGTAATCATAACAGCTATGCTTTATATCTTTATAAATCACATGAAGTTTAGCAGACCCTAGTAATGCCACATCTGTTTTAATCCTATTAAATTGTAGCCTAAGACCACATAGCCTGTGGTGTCTCACCTGAGTTCTCGGAGATGTTTCAGGAAGTGCATTAGCTTTATGAGTCAGTGAAATAAATAAAAACAAGTATAGTGGTCAATAGCAAAAGAAGAATATAGCACTCTAAAACGGTTTTGACAGAAGCATGATTTGAAAAATCCAGCTGTATTTTATGTACGTCCCTTAACCACCAATCAGTTTTGGTGAGATGAGTGGTCCAGTTAGCTGCCTAATTTTTGATGCCTGATAACATGTGTTCCCAGTAAAAAAAATGTATCTAGATGACATGTATTCCTTTAGTTCAAGAAACTAGGGTCTATAAAAGAACAAACATGAAAACATCATGATGTGAAATTCCACAAATTTCACGATTCTATGTACCTGATTGCTAGAACAAATCTGATGCAAAGATGTGCAACTAAGGTGGGTGCATACACTTCATTTTCAAGTGTAGTAAAAACAGATAAGAAATTGGAAATGGAAAATCTTTTTGGGCATGTTTTGCATCCAGACCAAAAGCCCCCATTTAATCCTTCTGCCAAATTTATTCCAAATGCTACCAAGATCCTGCTCTGTTTTTTTCCAATATAGCACAGACCTATAATAACTGCTTAAGCATGCCATACAGTATTAATCTTCCTCATGAACGCTGTCCCAAACCAGTTTCCATGGAGAGAAATTAAGAGGTATGTACAGGGAAAGGGGAAAATATATGGCTAGCCAATGATACAGAAAGGCTCTTTAGATACAGAAAGGCTCTTTAGATGGAAGCTATGGGTAGAAGGGAAGTATTTTTCAACTGAGATTGCTGAACTGAGGGCAGGGCAGCACTAGACAAAGTGAGAAGAGAGGAGAGTGGGGGGGAGAGACATCTATGTTGAAGTAGGTTTCAACATTTTTTTAAAGAAGACAATTTTGAAATTGATCCATAAAAGGATGGAGGAAGGTTGATGAAGTGCTTAAAGTAGGAGGTGATTTTTTTGACCTGTGTGTGAAGCACCAGCATTTGATACATTAAAGGGGGGATGAAGAACTGGGACTTTGAGTCCTGGGAGAAGGGGACTACAGTTTTCAAGGTGGGAAGAGATGAAGGCAGAAGAAGAAGAGACATATTGTTGAAGTGGAAATAGGAAGAGGGGTGGACACTGGAGGTGTGAGAAAAAGAACACTAGAAGCACTAGGAAATGTGTGTGGGTTTGGGACAGTGAGAATAGATGTGTGAGGAGTATCGAGAAGTAAAACTCATATTTAAGAATGTCTGAGAGAGTAATGTTGCTCTAGGTTCACTGTCAATTTTGTTTGCCAGGTTATAAACCCGTATATATGAGATGATACTAAAACATGAGCTTCATTTAGACAATACTCTGTTTATTGTAATAGTTTGTTAGTCTAGCAATCTGCAGTAGCTGCAGCTGTGGCTTGTTCCATCTCATCAGTAATTTTAACTCCAACCGTCATTAGTGTGAAGCTTTCCACGGTATTTTGAAGTGATACTTTCCTCCCAGTTCTTGAGTTCTGTTTCGTTTGAATGGACTATGTATCCTCTAACATGTAAATAATTTGCTCTGAGAATCATCACATCACAGCTACACTTTGGAACTGAAGATGTGAGTATGGTTCTGATAAAGCTCTGCAATATTTGTTAAAAAAAACCCCAAACAAACCACAAACACAAAATGTAGCTTTGAACAGTTTATGATTATCTATATTCAATATATTTCTCCATAATATAGTCCAAAGAACTGAGTCCTGAAACAGTGTGCACCTCTGCGAGAGAGGATGGCCTCTACATGCCGTCAGTTGTTTAATCCTCTCTGTTTGTTGTGTGCGGAGCACGAAGTAGGCTATTACTTTTGACTGCTTTAAGAAGTGCCTACCTGCCCTATGACTTTTCAGAAGATCTCAGGATGAGGTTAGCAGGATAAGGAGCTTGATTTCTCTAAGCAACAGTTATTCAGACTGATGTCACCTATTCATTTACTGGAGACCATACAAAAAATATAAAAATAAGGAAAAAAAGACTCAGCAGTTGGACTTAAATCTGAAAGGGCAGCTACACTATCATTAGCACCAAGTGCATAAAACCCGAGCTCCATGTTGGCCTACTTAAGATTACTGTTTTGCTGTGAGAGATTGGCAAAGTAATTTATAAAATGATGGGGTGAAAGTAAGAGAAGCCCCATTAAAAGATTTTCTTTTCTTTAAGTGAGAGTGAACAGAGTAGGACTGTTTGAGTTTGAACCACTTATTACCTTTGTACATTTGTCTTTCTTAACTTCTATTAACTGATTAGATTTCCCTTAGAAGTAATTGTGCATTGATAGATAATTGTATTGTTGTGGCTTCTTATTGGGGAAAAGTATTACATCCAAACACTTAAGATAGATAAAACCAGATGGATGTATCTGTCTGTCCATCAATCTCTGTACTCAAGAAGCCTTTGGGTATTTTTAGAGAATTAAAATCAGTTGCAAACAAAAGGGCCATTTTAAAGAAGCAAAATGCACTTAATTAAAAAGACGTCAAAATTACTTTATTGTCAACATCCACAATATCTGTGACACGGTGATGTTGTGTAACTTGAATACTAGTTCTCAGAAACATAATGAGTAGCTATTAGAAAAAGCAGGGACTTATTATTAGTATCCCCACAGAGTTATCTTCTAAATTATTTATACTTGCAACACTTTCACATAATGGCAGTTTTAAATTCAAGCAAACAAAGCAAACCACACAATAAAGAGAGGGGAAGAGAATTGTACAGAAACCTTTTCTGAATATATGTAGTTAGAAAGGTGAGTCAAACAAACTAATCAGATTTTGTTTCCTACTCAAATTCTCATGAGATTTGCAATAGACAGCATCAAAGCTTTCTGGGGTTGTGTCACCTTGATAAAGGATTGAACAGCCCTGTATCTGTTTTATGTCTCACATCTAAAATGTAAAGGAATGCAACTTTATTTGTCTGGTGCAAGTTTGCTTATTGTCTTTGAAATTCCACAGCAGACCCTGCACAAAAAGCTTAGCTATCAGAAGGGTGCAAATAACACCAGAGCCTTGTGTTCTCTTATGTTCATCCCCTAGGTTATGGTGCTAGGTTTGCACAGGAGTTGGGGGGGAGCAGCAGGGGAGGATTGTTGGTTTTATATAAACCTAGCATTGTGAATTACTGATTCTGCTTTCCACACATGCTTTACTAATACACAGTGTGATTAACACTTCAGGAGTCAATGATTGTCAGAAAAATTGAGGTGGGATGCCTTTTTTTTTTTACAAAAAATACTCTTCAGCCAAACTCAAGCCTGCTTGGAGCAGAGATAATTTGAGTTAAATTGAAGAGAAAATAGCTCAGACTGAAGACTCTAATGATCTCCTTCTGGTCTTAAACTGTTTGCATTTATGAACATATAAAGATCATCCTGTTCACTTTCCATTAACCAACCTATGAAGTTTTGTCTTAACCATCAAAACAAATTCCAGCTGAAATCACTTTCTTATTAGATTACTGAGCAGCTACATTTGGTTACTTTAAAAACAAATTTCTACCCCACAAAAATGAAAAACCCAGCATGTTTTTTCCCTCTGTAATAGAAGAAGGTAGCTAGATATTCTCAGCTTTTTGTCAGTCATAATAGACTGACAAAAGTACCCAGTTATTCTGAGTGCTTCTTTTTCTGGGCATTTAGTTTAAGGTACCCAAAATAAACACACAATGAAAATGCTAGCCTTCTTTTTAAGCAAAACGACCCTTACTGAAAATGTTATTTGCCTTATGCTACTTCAGTTGCACAACAGCCCCATCATTGATTACCATCAAGTTACATTAGTTTAAAGTTGGAGTAACTGAGTAGTAGATCAGGTCCTATAGTCAGACGTATGTTTTCCACTAGATAATGGCTACTTATATATTTATGAATTTTAAAATGCTTTTCAATTCAATTATCATTGTTATTGTGTGCAGGAAGTGAAGAAGTAAATTGCAACCAAGCTTTCAGGGGTTTATTCCCTCATGAAGCACTTGTATTTCAAGTGTTAGGGGAGGGCAACTGTATAGTGCCCTCTACATAATAAATGATACTGTTGAATATTCTTAATGTTTTTGTGTTTGTGGTTTTAGGGACAGAACTATTACCTGTTGGAATTTACATGCTGTGTAAAATATAGTAAAGGATACTATGCTATCATGTCTTTAACCAAGCTGCACAGAAAGTTTCAAGGAGGTTCAAAATAATCGGTACTCAGATCTATTCTGTTCTGATCACCCCTAGAAACAGCAAGTACTCACAAAGTGATAAACAGCTTTCAGGCAAATGCATAACTCCAGTGTCAATTGGAGTTATGTGCAGACACACAGAGCAGAAATAGTATATAGCTCTCCATTCCTGAACATGACAGTCATAATAAACCTTAACCTCAACATTCCCTGCTTTCCTCAACCACAGCTAAAAATGTTACACACATTTATACCATCTAATGAACCAGACATTAAAAGGAAACCACAGATCTATACCAGTAGATTATCAGGAAGAGAAGTGTGAAGTGAATACTTGCTCATTACAGTATCGTGGTAGTTACAAAAAGGAAAGACCTAATAAATCACTGTTGTCATCCTTCAGCAAGAGTAGGGGATAGTCTACCATTGGAGGTCCCAGCAGCTACTAAAATAACTGCTTGTAAAGTGGATAGTGCAAACATATAATGCAAAATCCTTGGGGACAGAAACTCAGACTCACTGTGGTGAACCTGGAAAGGAATGATGGATGTTTGTTTTACTCTTCTTTGATGGCAGTACAAAGGAAGGAGACACTATGGAGTGAAGTAGGACTTTGAGTGAATTGTGTCTGGTTTCTGAGTCTGTTACCTATTCTCTTTCTTAATGTGTATAAACCAATTAACAGTAGATGATGACTCCGATTATGAAAAGAAAGGAGAGGTATAAGACTTGCTCTTTAGAAGCAAGTAAGTAAAGAAAGAGTAGGAGTGAGTGGAGTTTAGAACTGACTTCTTATCCACCCACACTGCCTTGAAGCCAGGGAAACATCCAGCACTGAAATGATCAAAACCTATAGCAAATAGTGGTCAGTAATGAATACATATGACCATAATAGGGAAACACAAAGAACAAAACTCTGCTATTGTTATGCCTGAGAGACATGTTTCATGCTATTCCTACAGTTTCACTAATAACCAAACCCCTAGTCTACCTGATGCTCGGTTTCCTACTGGTTAATAATAATTAATAATTATTTCTTCCCTGTCTTACCTCTCATTTTCCTTATTTTGACATGATACATTTTATATTGTTTTTGAGACAGTTTTACAATAAAGGGCAAAAAAATATCTACATACTAATATATCCATTCCTCTGCACTGCACAGGATTTACCTTCCTCTGATTGAAATTCTGATGATGGCTGAGGGCCTGATTGCACTAGCTACAATTACTAGAGTCTGGTTTACAATTTGTTCTGTAACTGTTATTCACATGTAACTTTTCAAAAGTCTTTCTAAGATTATTTTTTATGTGGATAATTAGACTGATATTTAAGAATTCTAATCTCGTATAAATGCTCAATCAAAACACATATTTTCCTGTGAGCTAAAAATGTCTAGATTTCAGTTTTGATTCTCAAAAGAATGTTATTGTTCCTGCAGGACGTGAAATGGAACATAAAAGAGCACTTTACCTCACCATTTGAATTGGATAAATTTTTTTCTCCTCTTTTTTTCTTTATTTTTGAATATTTAATTGATTATTGTTGTCTAGGGGTTTTTTTCCGTACTATCTTTATCTTCTTCTCCTGTAAGTGTGGGTTTACTGCTTTTAAAAAATCTACAAAAAGAATATTGTCCTCATTTTGTGCTTTTTATTTTTTATATTTAATTCCTAAATAAAAAATAGACATTTTCAATTTCAGGACCCCATCAGTTAGCTGTCTCTCTTAAGGGACTACTAAAGAGAATACCAACTAATTCTGACTGTGTGATGACTACTCCAAGATGCACCAATTCATCTTTTTTTTACAAGCCACAAAAAAAATGCTGGTAATTGACTTTTGGCGAGTACTGATAGGAACTGGGCTAAAACTTAGAGATGAAATTGCAAATATTTTGGTATATGAATTACTTTCTTATCCATAAGATAAACCTTTTACCAAGTGGTAGATGGACAAATTACAATGTCTTCATGAAACTCTAGGTTAATGCCTCCTTCAGAAAGGGGGGAGGAAAGAAAAGGGTTTAAAAAAGCCCAGTAAATAATCCTTTACCTTTGCAGACAGTGGAAAGAAATGCAACTCAGCAATCAGGAAGAAGAGGAGAAAAATGACCACTGGAAGTGGGAGGGCAGAATACAGAGATGCAGAAGGAATTTACTTCTACAGCGTGCACAGAAGAGTCAGACACCCGAAGTGACGGATTCTTGTTCAAAAACATTCGTGCGCAAACCCACATTTTGTGTTGAGGAAGCACAGCTTAAACCAGAATATGGTAGAATGTGCTATCTCCACTATCATGTTTCAAAACAAGTTATTAGAGACCCTGGTTTAAAAAGGAGAAGAGTCTTGATGTAGACTTTTTAGCAGCAGAAATTTTAACAGCAGGCAAAACAACTGTTTGTGCTTATGATGCTTCTCTGCATTTTGTTTCACTTCAGCTATATTTCGTTTTAATCCAAGTCTATTTTAATGGATTTCTTTTAGATATGTTTCCTATTAAGCAGATGAACTTGAGATTCTTTGTAACGTGTGGCTTATTTGAAAACAGATGCCATCATCTGTCTGATGAACACCATGGAGAGGGATAGCAAAGTCAATTCACTTTGGCTTCTAGTGAAAGAAACAAAGGCCAACAAAAGAACAAGAGGTGGAAATATGCTGAAGTGGCACTTGAGGACATGGTTTAGTGGTGAACATGGAGGTGGTGCTAGGCTGACAGCTGGACTTGGTCATCTTAGAGGTCTTTTCCAACCTTAACAATTTTATGATTCTATGACTCTGAGTGTCAGGATCCAGCAGTTTTCAGGGACCTAGTTCTAGGCCATCACAGGAATAGTAAGTCTGATTTCACCTGGTTTTGCACTATGTAAAGTCTCTCAGTGACAACAAAGTTTTTCTTCATTTACTTTGGGACAAGCAGGAGTGTCATCAGATCAGAACCTCCCAAAATGTTCTATCATATGGGTCCCTCCCAACTCAGAATATTCTATGATTCTATATTTTACAGTATATAAATTGCAGGCACAGTAACTATTGGACCTTGGAGGAAGGTACAAGTAATAAACATCATGCATCCTTTTTCCTTTAAATAAAACTATTTTATTTATTTGAAGATTATAAGTAAACAAATTGATTAAAACAGTCATTGCTTCATTGCCAGGTCATTTTTTCTTAATCTTGAGATTCATAGTGGAAGTGAAGCATGCATGCCAGAGCACCTTCTGATTTATCTGACACTGATATTTTTTGCTTATTTTACAGTGGCTGGAGACAAGAATCTTTATGCCGTTTTCTGAGCATGCCAGTGTAAGCAAAAAGTACTGTGTTTCCACTGAAATTCATGTTACAGGTATCCCCTTAAAATGACTGTTTCTTGGAAGTAAGTTATTGTGCAAAGTCAGGGTCAGAATAGACTATTACAGACCAAGCAACAAGAACACATGGGGAGGGACATTGCTGGAGAGGAGTCTGTGGGGATAATTCCCCACTGTATTGTCTCCATGGTGGTATATCCTGCGTTACTACTGCACATTGTTCATTTAAAGTCACCACATACAGCAGAAACAATTCATACACCCCAAATTTGCTGGAGTAAACATTCATAAAATCTGTGTCCTGAGGTCAAGATAAAACACCTATATCAGGTACATGTTTTGTAGTGTGGCTTAAAGCTGCTTCTCTGTGATTTCATGTGCTGGTGAACAGTACTGAAGACTATTACACTGGTGAAGAGTGTTGAAGCCTGTAACAGCTCTGTGGTGGTACAGGTGTTACTGTAGGTATCTTCAGTCATTTGCTATTACCTCCATGTCATGACACATGAAAAAAAGGAAAAGATGGACACAAACTGCTGCAGTCCTTTGCAGGAAACTGCCATATGTCTATGTGTTGTCCTGCAAAAGCTGTTTGAGTAAGTTATTTCAGATGCTATTTGAGGACTGATTCAGAATTCAGAATTGAAATCTGTGGAAAAACTGCAGCTCACCTTAACAGACTTCAAAACAGAAACATGGACAATCAGAAGGAGAGACTAAAGGAATAAAACTAACTTGAAAATGTGATCTTAATCTGCCAGCCCCCAACCACTGCCTCACTTACATTACCTACACAAGGATGTATGACTTTCTGGGAAAGTCAGAGAATGAAGCAGAAAAATGCATTTATATTTAGGAGAAAAATATTTTTTACAAAATATTTTTATGTTATGTTAATGCTTTTCCACCTAACGTATTTTAATGTGATTTTTTATTCATTTTTATCTTATGCTATAATATGTTGTCACATAACACAAAAATATGTTAGTATGATATTCTAAGAACCAGGTTTTGCAGTTTTTCACCAGCTTAAATTTGTTGCTTCAGTGTTTAATTACTGTTTGTTTAATTACTGTTTCCACGTCTGTGGAGGCACACAGCTCCATCTCAGGGCTACATCCTGGTATCTGTACACTGTTCACGTGGTGACTCTACTTCCTGACTTCACTGCTAATACTTAATGTCAGAAAGGCTGTGCAGACTATTATAACCTTCTCAGGAGATTGAATAATTTAGGGGACAGATTTCCAAAGCTATCCATGTACATAAAACAGATATGTGCGCTGTATTTATAAAAGTATGTGAGGGTTTCAAAGTTGACCCACTACTACATGGTTGTGGTACACAGTGACCTTTGCGTCTCAGCTGGAGCTTCTAGGAGCTGCCTTATTATGACTAGTAAGTCTTCAGATTAGGTGTCTTGGACTAGTTCTCCAAAAGAGGAAAACCAGAAATTTCTGAGTAGACTTGTAGGAAATACTTGCAGTAGGCACAATCAAATAAAATTAATATAATGCTGGATTTCAGCAGAAAACATGGACCTCAGCCAAAGTTCATAGACTGATTTTGGACTCATCTGTAATTTTGCTTTACTATCATATCGTATCATATCGTATCATATCATATCATATCATATCATATCATATCATATCATATCATCATATCATATCATATATCATATATCATATTTCAAATCTAAAGGAATTGTTGTAGCCAAACTGATGCTCAAACCACAGCACTGTTTCTGGGTTTGTCTGTGATTTTTGGAGAGAAAAAAAAAATTATTTAAGTGGGAATTTTGACATATACAAATAAACAGAAAGTCATGTGGCTGAGGAATAAAGTTCTTCCTCAGAACTGCTTTTATGCAAATGTGACTCTCCAGAACCTCAATGAGCCAAAGACTGTTGAGACTTGCTCTCCCTGATTTAGCAGTTTACTTAAGCGTGTGCCTGTCTATAAGCATATGGATAACTTCATTAACATGACTGAGAGTTAGGCAGGTGCTATGACAGCCTAATGGAGTTAGGCCTTGTCTGAAGAATGAGTTCTGTTTGTTCTTGAGTAAGTCAGCCAACAGTCATCTCGGCTTTTGCTGAGCAGACTACTTTGTCCTTTGTATCAATGCCCTTTGACTAAACTTAGCAATACGATACTCAGCAAGAGTGAAAACTTTTGGTTCTATATAAAATTATTTTAGCTCATTATAATTAAGGCCATAGACATCAATCATGAATTTTACAAAAAAAAAATGCTAAACTAATGATTCAGTTCAGGAAAAACACCCAAGGTATCTGTGAGTAAGATGGCATCTACTTTTCCTGTGTAAAGAGAGTAAAGTCTGAGAAATGAGGGATCAAGAAAAAGGCTGATGATACAGGAAGCAACTGAGAAAACGTCTTGTCTTGGATCAAATGACTGGCTTTTTCCTGAGTTCACTCCCCAGATGTGAGTAGCAAGAACTTCAAGGGATCAGCAGTACTCCATCTTTCCCTCCAGAAAGCAATGTTGTTCTCCTGTGGAGTGAACTCTAAACTACTGTGCCTTCATTTCTCTCCTCTTTTCATAGCTCCAACTGACTAAACTACTGTGTTTCAGTAGGCACTGAAAAGTTAAAGTTGAGAGAAAGAAAGACATCCTGGAAAACATACATGGACAGACCTCACCACATTCAAGACCTTTGCAAAAGAGTACAGTGTTAAGGAAGTTCCACATGGTTTTAAAGTTAATAGAAAAATCCTGATTTATTTTTCAATATAAAACCCAGAAATATTCTCAGTATTTTCCAAAGCACTTACTGGCTGCTTTACAGGACACTCTGCCCATCAACATATAATATATTCATTTTTGAGATATAGCGTTGCTTTTAAAATGTAGGTTTTGTTTTCCTTCGGTTTGTTCCCTCCATGTAAAATGGCATATTCTTCCTACACAGGGAAAGTAGTCTTTATTAAACTTGCAGGCTTACAAATGAACAAGGCCAGACAATGTAAAGAGCTGTAGAAACTTTTTTGGGGGTTGATTTATGCTGAAACAAGCAAGTGAAATACAGCATATTTTATATTGTCTGATAAAGGATGGTTTATAAAAAGCCCTTCAGAGTGCAATGTTTTGAAAACCACAATGAAAAATGAATTTTTGATAAGTCTTGCCTCAGTGATAGTCTTGGCCTAGAAGAGACTTCTACTATGCAAGTGCAATACAGAATTTTGACTTGAAAAACTCTATATGGACTGTGTTTTACATCAGTCATTGAATTTAGGTAAGGAATCCAGAAGAAAAAGAAAGAAGTGAGAGAACCAGTAGATATCAAAGAATTATTGCAATCTATTTAAGGCAAGAAGCACATTCTGGACTATAATTTTCCTGATTATAAAGAAATGCCCCGCTCTGATGATCCAAATTTTTAATCTCTTTCTGCTTTCATTGGTATTTTTTAAGATGAAACATAGTAAATCTTCTCATTTCTCCCAGTGCTCAGTTTCTCCTGGAAATTGCTCTTTTATCATTGGTAACATCAAACTAATGAGTTCACCATTCCAACCTTATTCTCCAGATAACAAAAAAAAAGGAAGACAGCTGAGCTTTCAGAGAGGTGTAGAAAGGCCTATCATTCTGGATTATTCACTTTTGTGTACCAGTCACTAGACATGACTGTCTCTGAAAATTCTGACTTGGGAAGATTTTTGCCAAGCCAGCATTCCTGATTCTGCATTGACCCACATCTTGGATATATATATCATTTAATACAAAGGCAGTATGAGACAGTCTTAATAGGTATTGTGAGCTTTTGCATGCATTGAGTGTGGAGTTGATCACTTAAGGTGCAAAACATTCACAAATCAGCTTTAGCCACATTTTTCTGAGCAGAAAGGTTTTATCAGAGAACGTGCTCTTTAGGGATCTTATGTTCTTCAAGGACTTATATTCTTCCTCTTCACTTATTTTTGGTGATAAGTGGTAAGAAAACTAATTATACCTTATGTTCCATTGGGCGATGTTTCACTGGATGTAAATCACTTTGGTTTAGTTATGCTTATTACTATTATCATGTTAATTTTTGCATCCTCACTGTCCTAGAAAGCACCTATCATAGCATTGCACTCGCAGGGTACCTCAGTTTGAGCACCTGTAAACGCTCAATTCCCAATAAGGGAATTGAGGCTATGCAGAAAGTTTTCTGGTGCACTTGTTGCCAAATGGAAAGGGGACAACTTCTTAAGAACATACTGACATCATTTTCCCTTACACCTCAACCCAGACCAAAGTATGGGTTAACTAAGAGGTTAAGAAACCAAATTAACAGATTTCCTTATTATGTAACATTTCTCCACCAGCAGAACACCTTGACTTAATTCAGGCAGCCCAGTGTGAGCGTGTTTTGAAACTTTTGAAAGTTCACTTGCTGTAGTAGTCTTGAACTTCATTTCAGAGAAGTGAAAGTGTGTTTGCCACCTTTTTGTGAACTCTCCAGAGAAATAATGTTCAGTGTAATAAGTATAAGCCTTGCTACCTGACAGGAGCTTGTGGCAAGACCAGTAGCAGTGATCAGCTAAAAATGTTCAAATTGTGCAGACCTGTGTTTATGCCAAGGATTAATTTGGCCATTAAGTTTGGATTGTATCTGGATTTTAAAAATTCAGTAGAGCCGTGTTGCTTTGAAGCCAGGTCCTTAGATTTGGGCTGACCTTTCCTATTCTAGCTCAAAAACATAAGTAACTGAAGCAATTTAATACTATAACTAGTATTTTAACAGCCACAAGGGCCTAGTAAAGGTGTGGTATTTTCTCCCCAGTTTTCAAATCATCTGTCTTTCTCTACAGTTTACAAAATTGCAGTTGCCCTGCCATCTTCTGAATTGTAAGCAGAGTTGTTGGTTTTCATGGGGTTTTTGTTTGTTTGTTTTTACCAATAGATCTTTTTGAAAAGAAAAGCCTTAGTGTTACATAGAATTACAGTTCTTAAATAACAAATAATACTGTATAAGCCTCTCTTCCTACGTGTTTTCCTTAGAAGTCTGTGGGAGAAGAGGGAAATGCAAGAATTCAATGAAACATAAGCAGCAAGTAAACCGTTCTATCCTCTCCAATTACACAAAAATAGGAAGGGAGCATCATTTTCAAAGGAACAAATGTTACACAAGACATGCCCTTTAAATCCTTTTTAAGGCTCCGTGACCTGTAAAACTATCTGCAATATCAGCAACAGAAAGCCTTGCACAGAACAAATGCTTATGTTTTATGTGTACTGTATTTGCTAATCATTAGTTCATAAGCAAGAGCAGATATACAGTGTGCTATAAATAATGGCGGGAATGTAAAAGTGAATTGATCTGTCTGGCTATCTAGTAATACTGCTGGCAGAGAACCAGTTTTGAATGGCTGCCAACTACCATAGACCCAGCCAGGGATTTGTCTAGGGGTCTTGCCCTGTCAGGCAGAAAACAGTCTTAAGCTGAGCTCCCAGAACTGTGAGCACCGCCTACTGCTCAACAATGAGCATTTCCTGCAGCGTCCCCTTTACCCACTTAGTTAAATAGCAGAAAACATGCACGAGTTACCAAGCTATGAAACCAAGCATCTAAAAATATTAATCACTGGATAGAGAGGTCAGCGTGCTTGTGAACTGAAGTGAAATACATTGTTCAAATTGACTACACACACGGAGAGTGAGAAACTGGGAGTGAGATCCACACAGGCACACAGACACGCACAAATATGCTAAATTTATTCTGTTGCCAGAGCCCTTAAAGCATTCCACAAATGTATGGTAGCTACTGTGCCGAAATCCTCATGGGTGAGGCAGCAAACAGGCAAAAGAACGGAAGCGTTTATAGCGATCTAGATATTTTTAAGAGGATAATTATGCTAAATAATGTGATTGTAATAGAAACAAATGGGGTGGGGCTTTATTACAGGAAAGAAAGGAGGTGGCTCAGAAGCAAGTCCTGACAGCAAAATTATTTCCCCATCTCTGGTGCAAATGGAGCAAAATGGTGGGCTAATTTTCCCCTCTTCCTTTAAGTCAGTCATGCTGATCCACTTATTGCATTGCTTGAACTAGTTTTCCCTGTGTATAAACATGGAAAGACAGCTCAGGCAGCAAACTTACCTCGGGATGCCTTGCAGGGATTCAATAATGTGCCTGCTTGGCACTGTTTCTTGTATCCCTCAAGGCTCTCTCCCAATCTCTTTGTAAGATCAGCCCTGGCTCAAAAAAAAAAAAAAAAAAAAAAAAAAAAAAAAAAAAAAAAAGAGAGAGAGACGAAGACGAAGAAAAAAAAGGAGTCCCATCAAATGATACAGTTCAGCTTCATGTAATCTCTTTTCTAGCTGATTCTGATTCGCTGTTTGGTACAGAATCAGAGTGTGTCTGTTCATGTGTGTGTATGTGCGCGCATGTGTGCAGGCACACTGATTATGTCTGTTCAGTATTTATATTCCTATATAAACCTATATATTATCTTCACTTACAAAGAGAGGACAAGTTGCTAATTAAGTACTGGTAAATTGAATTTCTTCAAAGTGAAACT
Organism: Rhagologus leucostigma; assembly: GCA_013397725.1. Taxonomy (NCBI): domain Eukaryota; kingdom Metazoa; phylum Chordata; class Aves; order Passeriformes; genus Rhagologus; species Rhagologus leucostigma. The sequence goes on from VZTD01001644.1 coordinate 321,958, forward strand.
TATAGATCAGAGACCACAGGACTTGGGCTGCTGCTTTGGTTTTGAATTTGGTATCGCTTTATTGAATTTTATAAATACCAACCAAATTCAAACAAAACTGATTTAGATTTCACCTCATCACTTAAAATATATTTTGTAGAGTACAGCCTGTGCAGTAATCCTCTGCTATACTTTAATTTGGTTTTAATTTTATAGGCCCTGTTTTAACTGCATATTTCCAGACCTTTATTTCTCTCACAGCTCTTAGCAAAATGGTAGCTCATAAACACAAGCTCTGCTGTATAGACTTTGCATTTCATCCCAAAGTATTTCCTTTTTTATAGCCATGGTCTTTCCATCTTAGTGCTCTGAGCTTGGGTCACAAATCTCACTGCTATTCCAGTGTGTGACATCTTCGCTCGTTTGCCGCTGCTCATTAACAAACAATACTGCTGTGAAATTGGTTTAATGACAAAGTAATAAAATTGCTATTCTGCTCACAGATTGCCTGAGGCACTTTGAGCTCCTACAAGGCTTACTGTGGGTGCCAAGATACATTAAGCTGCTTATTCGTAAAAACTGCATCATCCGTTTTTTTCACAGGTTTTTTCCTTTCCCTATCTAGCCCCTGCTTCTTTTTATCTTCAAATAAAAAGATATATTTGCTTATGTTCTTCCATGCTGTCAAGTTTTTACTTTCATGCATATTTCTGGAAAATGAAAGTGTATTTCATTTCATATTTCTTTTTAAAAGGTCACTCTGTCCCTATTCCAAGGTTGTTCCTGGACTCCAAACCCTTTGCAATGCAACATTAAGGGAGACTTATTTTAATATATCATATTATGTAATTGGGATACTAGATAGAGTTAGTCCTATTTTAGGCATAGCTGGATAAGAGAACTACTTATAGAATGAGTTTCCTTTTTTAAAGAACTGATTCGTGCAATGCAACTATTTTCTCTCAAGGTTTTAAGGCAAAAGCATTTTTTTGGTTTCTGTTTTAAACGTGAAAATAATTATATCATACCTAGTTACTTTTCATACTCAAATTCCACAAATACTAAAATATGGCAGAGTAATGACAACCAAAAAGCTTTGAGAAGCATGTGGTTTTCATAAAGAACTGCATGTTTTAGAAAGTCTTCCTTTTCTTTTTCTTTACACCCCCTTTTCTTTTTTCATTTGTTTGAAGCTCGTACGGACCCAGAGATTTCCTGCTGGCAGACAGTGGTAAAACAACCCAGTTGATCTTTGACAGGTGGACAGGTCCTGATACTTATAGTCAGGTATCTTGACACTACCAAAACAGTGTAAACAAACAGTCCTAATTAATACTACTTTCACATTTTAAACAAGCATGCAAAACATTTATATTTATCAGTTTTCATTCAGGGAATGATTGTAATCTCTGAATGCTTCATTGCACTTACATGTGTACATTTGCACACACCTATGTAAAGTACTTTTTAGGGAAAACAATAGGAAAAAAACCTCATGTCTTATTTCCACTTCAATAACAAGTAATTTGACCTGCTGAGTAGCTTAGGAAATGTGGTTTGGGTATCTGTGATGGTTAGCTAGCAGTGGAAAAACTGGTTCAGAAACAATAAGACCTGGTCTGAACATGAATCTCGCACACACACCCCGCTGCCCCCCTTCTCTGCTTCAAACCTCAGACTGATCCTCCTTTCAAATATCTTGTGCTTCAGGGCTTCCCCAGGTCAGATTCATTGCAGAATGTGTCTGACCTGAGGAAGCCTCAGAGCATGAGATTTGAATGTAGCAGGCTGATGCAAGCCCAGGAGAGACTCCCAGCCTAGTGAGCACCCCTCGGTGGGATTATCCAAGGTAGGAAGGCCTGCTGGAGGTCAGGAAAAGATTTAAGCACGCACAGAGGGAAGTGAGGGATAATGGGAGTCACTACGGCTGAGTTGGGCTGCTGACTCCTCTCAGAGGTGGTCATGAAATATGTTGGTAGATCAGGGAAGAAAAGGGGAATAAAATGGAGGAAAGAGGAAACTGTGAGTCAGAGGAAAAGGATAAGCTGATGTTTAAGGGAATTTAACTGGCTGCTAAAAAGTAGACAGGACCTCCAGAAATGTGGGAATGGAAAACCTGTGAAAGGCTGGCAATTATCCTGTTGGTTGAGGAAGATGTAATGAGGTTAAAACCCACATATCACAGAAGGTTCAAATCAGAAGTAGATCCTTTAGGTGCCTTCTGTGAGTATTTTCCAATTTTCTGTTTCTCTATGACCTTTTTCTGTACCCAGTAAAAGGAGTGTAGAAAGCACCCTAAAACTGATTATGGCCCCATGATCTCCAGGTCAGGTCTTTTTTCTCTCCACACTGGGTTTAAAACTTCCTGCTGTCTGTTCTAAACTCTGCTATCTAATCTTCACTTCCAACAAGTGACATACAAGCTTTGTGTAGCACGAGCATGCGGGTGTGGGTGCTGTGAGTCTTGGAGTCACTGACTCTGCTTACGAGGGATTTCCACACTCCAAAGGAAGCTGGCAGTTCATGCTCTTTTTGTGCTGCTTGAGAGTTGCAAAGGTGCTCATCATCTTGGTCATGGAAATCAATGGGAGCTAAGCCCTAAGCAGGAGTTAGGAGCACACATGTAGAGATCAGAGCTTTCGTATTCCAACCAGGAGAAAACTTACAACGCATCCACTGGAAATACTAATGCAAGATTAATTAAGCTGCTGCTTAATTCTTCTGCTAGGCAGATTTGGGCTGATTTACTGTTCAAAGGGAAAATATTCAACTACCTACTTATCCTAACATTTACTGGAGACCCTAGAAGTACGTATCAGGCCCCAAGGATACTATATGGAAGCTTCTGAATTTATTTTCCTGACTGTGAAATATACACTCATAACTTGCTTATTTTTCTATTCGCATTTTAATGGATCGAATCTAGGCCCAAAGTTTGTGTTGTAGAGAGCATATGTATATCTTTTCTTGGACCCCTGTGTAGAGCACAAGCACAATCTGAGAAAAGAATTTGGCCCATATGAAGGGATTGTCAGGTTTTAAAGATGTGGTAATTACAAGCACACAAGGAAGCCATGAAAGTCTGGATGAAAAATTCAAATGAGCCAGCAAAGACACAAATTTGGCTTTGAACTAGGAAAGCTCTTGCTTTGATCCTGATCCTTTTGGGCTGCAACCACAAGTTCTGACAACAAGCCACATGTGTATATTGAATGAGCTGATGGGGCTGACTGAGAGGTGTGTCCACTGCCTGTTCTTGCTACCCTGCATGCTTACATCTGGTCAATATTTTGGTATTTTGTATTTTTAGTTTTATTTGCAACTGGTGGCTTATGGGCCTGTGAGCACTGCCGACTGAAAAATTTAAAGGTTAAGGGATAAGAGAAAGATGTTGAACACAGTGACACTGAAATTTTGAAAGGAAAATTACTGAATCTGGGAACTATTCTACAGCAAGTATCTCATTTCTCCTTATCTCTTTCTTTCCCCAAATGGATGAGAAAATGCCTTTGGCCCTCTACAGGTTCTTAGGTTTAGTATATCTGTACTTTTCCAGACTGACTCAACATACCTCATTTTGCTGTTTTAGAACACTACCTAGGAATTTTCCGTATACTTGTTTTGAAGTTTCCTCATTGTTTATAAAGTCATAAATGATGGAATTGTTTATTTATGAGTAATTAGTGCAGTACTCCCATGGCAGATAACCTGGAAGAGATTTTCTGGTGCAAAATTGCTAGAAAGTGTGCTTTTATTAAAACAATTGGGCCAGAAAAATTTTCTGACCACGGAAGAATACCCCAGTGTAGCCACAACTTTGGTAGGATAGGGATAGGATGATGTGTGCAACAGCTATCTATTGTAAGAGCTATGTCCAACGGCAAGGGAAAGTACAGAAGCAGAGAAAGAGGACTGGCTGGGAAGACCATTGCAGCCAGAGTCTGGTGTGACAGAGGCACAGGAGGAATTGTCCTAGTTTATCTTTGCAAAGATCTGATATCTACAGCTGCATCAAAACCCAAATGGAGGAGAAATGACCAGTCTGAAATCAGATAAAGTGTAAAGATAGCTCAGCTTATTAGATGGACTTTTCATTAATAGATTTGGTCTTTATACATGTCAAGTGTGACTTGCACTGGGCCATGACAGTCCCACAAGACACTGTGCCCCGAGACCCCTTGTGAAGCACAGCTCCCCCAGCTTTCCCTTGCTCTGAGGGAGCAGCAATTTACTGCTAGCCCACACCAGCTGCCGATGATTCCAACATCTTCATTCCTCCTCCAAATCCCTTCATAGCAGCTTGTATTTTAAGAGTAGAGGGGAAGAATCTCCTCAAGAGATAACACATTGAAAATAAATGTTAGCTTCTATAAAAGGTACAAGCTTAAGTATGCCATGCCCACTGCATTTATTTAAGGATACAAGTTCCTTCAAGCAAAATGTCAATATTTTATTTCCTTCAAACTATGAAACTATGTTATTTTAGTTGAGCATTAAAGCAAGTCTCTGGTTTTATTTGCTAATTGCAATAAACCTTCTCAAAGGAATGTGATTTGAAAGTTGTTTTAAATGCAGATGACACTAGATTTTGGTCTACAGAGTAAACCAGAAAAATGTTTGCTGAAGGTTACTAGATTTACTTTCCCAAACTCCCCAAGTATTATGTTTTATGAAGGACTGTGTCATTCAGTTATACTTGCACCTTGACAATGATAACTAGCATGGTGCCACGGAAACCGGAAAAATGCATTTAGGGTTGGGCCTATGCATCACAGAACAGAATCAATCTTCCTAATTAACTGCAAATTAGCAATCCCAAAATGAGTGGGATCAACCTGTCTTCACTGGCCAAGAATCATGTTAAGTATATAGCTTCCTCTAAGTGCCTCTAAATTACATTTATGCCTGTATAAAGTAACATTCTTTTAATCTAATGCTGCATTAATGTCACTGATCTGAAAGTTATTGCACTGTTTTAAATTTCAGCAGATAGGTAGACAGATAGAAAGATAAACAAATTAATAGACAGTTATGGAGATAACCTGATATTTTGTTATTCAGGGCTCAGAGTAGCTCATAAATCACACTGAAGCCACAAACAAGGTACTAATTAGCATAAGTCTCTGTAAAGAAAAGTTTCTGTTGAATGGAGAAATTCTTTAAGGCCACTGAGCAGTAGCTATTAATAAAGATAAAAATAGTAAAAGCAGAATGGAAGATAAAATGCAAAAATGGGACACAGTAGATATTGGATTAATTCCATCCCTAATGATCAAAATCTCCAAATAATGTTAGGCTAAAACTAACATTACTGATATACTGTTTTTACTCTTTAGGGTGTATGATCAAAAAGATCTCGGGTATTGTGTGAGTACAAAGGACTGACCTTGGGTGAATTAGCTTAATTAGTTAATGCTTGTAAAGCACTAGATGGGTGTTAAGTATTAATTAATTATTAATTAATATTGGGTAAAGATGGGATTTGGAATCCCATCGCTCATACATGTGCCCCATCCGTCATGCAAGAGCTTCATGGGGGCCCCACTGCTCTCTGCTTGCCTGCGTGTCTCACAAGTCTCACCAGAGCTTGGCAGCCTCATTCCACGGAGAGGGAAATGGGGAGACAGTAGGTACTTTGTCCTACTGGCTGAGTTGGATAGAGAGACTTCATTTTCAATTTTTTTAGTGTCTTGCTTTGTGATTTGATGAGAAAATTTGCAGGTTTTATCTAAGCCAAATTGGCAGTGCAAGTTCCTTAAGGAACTGATGCTGAAATGAATGTCCGAGTTTATCTGCATATAATGTGAGATTCAAAATGCTTTCCTTTCAGTGCTGTTGTGAAACTACTTTTTTTCTTTGTCCTTTTTTGCCATTACCTCATAAAGGTTGTTAACCTTATCTTTTATTATCATGATTTATACCATTTAATATTTAAAGTGAATAGTTAGTTTTAAATTACAGAGGATCCCTGACGAGCTCACAAAAAATACCTTCTCGAAATTATTCTGAGGTATCCTTCTCAGTCACCTTTGCCCAGAGCTGTTCTTGATCAAATGTTGGTAATATTCATTTTAGGTTTATTTTCAGGGTTATTCAAATATTAGTTATTGTAAATCCCACTAATACACCGACTCTCAGGCTAATATTTTCCTTTCATTTTAGTATGATACATAACTATTGGTAAATGACATTGAAAGGAATGTAACATTTAACTGCGTTTCACTTCACATTAGCATTGTCCAATTTCTCATGTTTTAAATTTTTCTGCCTGACTGCAGCCTAGAAGGAAATACATGCTAGAATAATTATATGAACAATTTCGATTTAACATATTGAATAGCAGAAGAGATCATGCCCGCCCATTTGTATTTTTTTTCCGCCTTTCTCCATGCTAGTCTGGAAGATGAGTAATTTCTCTCCTTAGAAGCATACCTAATAAACAAAGCTCTAATGCTTAGAAGGGAGTGAGGGGAGGAAAGCACTTTATTACTACTGTTCAGATCAATACACAAAAATCTCAGGATGATAGGGTAATTAAAACATGCACAAAGTAATTCATCAACTTTCACTTGTCTTTTGAACCAGCTTTCTGATCCCTGATGTTTTTACTTGCAGGAATTCAAGACAGCTCCCAGCCAGCATTTCCCACTTAGCTTACAGCCCTGGTTTGCATTCACAAACAAGAAATTGTGTTGGCCTTGCAACGCATATGCTTCATGTTTTTTCATCCCTTCCCTGCTCTTTGTCTGGTGTGAGATGCTAGCTAGAAGTGAAATTTACCTAAGAGCTAAGAAGAAGGGGAAAAAACAATCTGCGCTGTTTGACAAGTGAGAAGTTCAGCATCAACTCAATCACTGATAATTTTATGCTGCTGGTTATTACACTTGGATTGTTTGTAAGTGCTCCTACTAAAAAATGAAATAACCACTCCTGCTGTAATGAATAGACCAAAGACTGTTTGAAACATTTTCATGATTAAAAATAATATTAAAACTTACTTTGAGTTATCTAGTGGAAATGTCTCATTTCAGCTGGGGGCTGTGAGGAGCAGCGTTCGCACCACAGAGCACCACTTCCTGCGCTCCCAGAGTCGACTGTTATGATAATTACCTTACTGGCATTCCTGTTTTGTTTCCCAGACCCCCAAATGTTTCTTTTCTAATGACAGAGCTCCAGTTGCGGCACTTAAAATGAACAGAATACTTCTCAGAAAAAATTCAATTCCATACTGATTAGCAAAAATTTTAAATATAACTTCAGTTGAGCTTGGCTATTGTTACAGGTAAGGACTGTGGATCACTGAAAGCAACGGAGTTAGGTCTTCATAGGGGTTGATTGTGTATTAATGTAGCAGAAAGGCTAGGAAAGATTTATGCACTGAATAGGCTCAAGTTCCTGCAGAAGATTTAATCATATTTCTTTGCTTACGCAAAACACAACCTCCCTTTGTTATTTATCATTTGCCCTGTAAATACCTGCTAGCCTATAAAATCCTCTGTTATTATCTTGTGTTATGATGATGTACAGGGTGTCAGCTAGGGATCAGTCTCCTTGTGCTAGGCTAAATGTACTGATCAAATAATAGAGTCCCCACTCCAAACCTTTCCCAATCTGCATATCAGACGGAGCTCACAGGGAGATGTGAGGAGGTGGTGGTGGTTTGGGAGGATTAAGTAACAATAAAACAAACAATTTAGGATAAAAAGTGAGAGTCACTTGCCTAACCAAAGACAGATGGGAGTGATTTTAAGGCACAGGTAGAGTGGCAAGCTCCAAAGAAGTATTTCAAAGGGTGTAAACGTTAGTTTTAGATGGTTGGCAGGGAAGAATCTCTCCACACAAGGTGGGGTACACCAGTAAGACTACAGTGAAGTTGCAGTCCTTGGTTTGATTTTTCCAGTCAGTAAATAAATAAACCAGGTTAGCAGAGTCAAAGAGAGAAGCACAAGCTTCTCCATGACAGAAGTCCAGATTTTTTACAGGAATTTTAAAAATATCTCTGCACTGTTTTCGCTGTTCTACCTGACCAATAGAGAGCCTTGGTTGCAATCACTGGTGCCCAAGGCTGCTCCTATCACCTTCAACTAGCATTAGCAAGGGCTTTACAGAGGGAACACACTAGTAATCAGCTGGTTTTTTGGTGTTAAGCTAGCCACTCAATTCTAAGCAAAATTTTCAAGAAACACAAACCTTTAAAAGCACCTTACACCATTACAACTAGCTAATTTCAACTAAAATGCGATTGTTTCAATGAGACCCAGTTATATATACCTGTGACACTTTAAGCCTAAGTGACTTATGCAAATATGCCTAGTTGATGTTCCATAGAACTTGAACTGCTAAGTCACTATATGCTTTAAAAAACAAACAAACAAACTTGGGGTTCTTCCCCCTTATTTTTCTTGCACAAGATGAAATACAATACTCAACAGATTTATGAGTAGTATATTTCACAATTGCTAAAAAGCAAACCAAATAATACCTGCCATTTATTGAACGTCTTATTTTGAAAAATAATCCAGCTTGGTTTCAGATTTTTAAAATTAAACATCCAAAATATTCACTCCTGGGATGAAATTAAGTATGAAAATTTCTGCTCAGAATCTAGCTATTTCAAAAACTTATTGGTCACTGAAAATAGGTGCTGCTTATAATGATGTGTCATCCACTATTGCTGTAATAGGAACAGCTAATGAATAATAGAATTATATTTTAAATGAATAAAAATTATTAACTTTGATGTGGCGAATGTAGTATACATTCTTCAGTAAGCAAGCTTTAAATGAAATACAATTTTTATTGGAAGATAATCCATTCTAGCAATAAACTCAAACCCACAATTTTTGCAGCCAAAAATAGCAACTTTGCTGACAGTCTTCTCTGAGCCTTAAAAGCAACAGTCCATCACAGAGAATATATTTTTATTTCTGATAGCTCTCAGTTCCTGCATATAAAGAAGAGGTTATTGTAGTACTACCTAACATCACAAAGTATGACAGCATTATTATTGATGTTTTTAGATGGAATAACTGAGGCAGAAAGAAGTAAAGTGACCTGCCTAAGCAGCTCAGAGACACAAGAAAGAAAATGCCCCATGTCCGTTGGGTCCCAGCGTACAATTCGTTTGGCTACACTGCCACTTTTTATGGCTGCTATTATGGATTACTTGATCTTAACATTTGAAATTGTAGGATCTCAATAGGATAAATTCTATGTATCCCAGAATACAGCTTATGTATTTTCAATTTGATATCTTAAAAATAAACAACTTGTAGATGTCAGAACAAAACCCATACAAATGTTTGTGTGTTGCAAAGAATAGGAACTGTATTCTCCCATAAATATGAATTCAGTAGGGGACATAAAAATTTCCTCTCTTTAAGACCTTTTGATCTCGAGGATTTGCCAGACTATCCTTTTCTCTGAATCTTATTCTCTGTCATTAATCATGAATATGAGCATCCTGATTTGTGGATGTAAGAAACATCATGCACTAAAGAAGTTCTGCTGGCACCAACTCCTCATTCTCAACTGACTCTCCTTCTTATAGTTAGTGGAAATAAACATGGAACCAGTTCATGCAGTTCTGTACTCAGACAGACATCCTCTGATTTGAGCAAGGCCTGGCAGGCCCTCCCCTGGGATGGAGGCAGTCCCCGTTGTGATGTGGGAGCTGTACTATCACTGAGCTTCCCTGCCACGCTGGGACATGGGCTACCACGCATTTTGCTAACAGGTGGTACTAGTCCTGGTGAATCTGCCCCTATTCCTGGTGCTGTGAGGAGATTCTTGCAGCAGGATATGCACCACTTCATTTGAAGGCTGCACCTGACTTCATGTCCAGTTGTGAAGGATATGGATATAACTCTCCTCTACCTTTGCTCTAGTCCAAGCATCCTAATCAACACTATTTATTACACAAATGCTTTTGCATGGCATATAGATCTTGTTGTCTTAGAAATGAAAAGTTTGACAGGAGCTGAGAAAAAAAAGGAATCAACAATCCCCCCAAGCCCCCCCAAACCCCCCAGTTATAAATTCTGAAGAGAAAAATGCTTATCTCCCCACATCCATGCTTGAACAATTCACAGAGGGCTGACTGCCTTTTCATCCAGCTGACCAAGACCAATATAACTGTAGACTGTGCTGAGGTATAAGGTGTATCAAAAAATATTGCACTGAAAAAGGACAGGTAAAACATTTGGACAAGGATCACATCCAATCCAAATCCAGCCTCATAAGAAAATACAACCTGAATTTTTCATAGACCATCTTGGGTTTTGGCACTGCAAGTTCAGTATTATGGCCTAAGAGAATAGGAAGAATGAACCAAAAATCTCAAAGCAATATGCACTTGTTACAGAAATACTGCCTCAGACCTAGCTATGTAGCACTGTGACTGTGAGCTAACATATTAAATTCTACTTAATTCAACAAGTACTTCAGTAATACCTTTGCAAAAATTTTCACACTTCCAACCACAGTTGCTGTGGTTTTTCTGAGTGAATTGAAAACACTAACTCACATTCACATCACATTCCCTCACAAACTCTCACAGTTACTGACTTCCTGAGATATTCAGTCTCAAAAGCTGAAGTTGCTGTGCCCTCCGTGAAGAAAAGGTTGGGTTCATTAGCTCTGTGATGGACCAGAAGTTAGGGCACAGTCTCGGGTAGGATAACTTGAAGTGTGAATATACACTATATCAGCTGTTTCTTAGTAATGAGCTGTGCATGTTCTCCAAAAGAGTAAATCAGAATTATCCCACCTTCCAGAGGCAAATTGTTTCAGAAATGCTGCATTTATCATGAAGAGAGAACACACATATAAGTAATTACCACAGAGTGGCTGTCAAGATAGAAGTGCACATTATACTTTTCTTCATGGTAGGTTGTGTGCCCATAAAACCTGTTGTGTGACTCTCCTAAGATAGAGAAAAGAAAGAGAGATTGAGCCTGCTTTGCTGGCATTGTCACCTGTAGTGTCTGGAGTACAAATGTAGCCAGGAAGTGATGGATGAAGCAAAAGGTAAAAGAATTTCTCAGTTTTTTATTAGTTTGATTCTTCAGATTCCACAAGGGCCAAGATTTCACCTGACTGTGCTAAAAAGGAGTTTTTCTGATCTTGATTCTATTTCTATTCAGGATATGGGTAGACAGTCATAAGCAAATGATTTACTATTCCTCAATAAGAGAGCACTCATCAGCTACACCTCAGTAAGTGACTGCTAGTCTGAGCTCATTATACAGCAAAATATGTTTGCATATACCACTTCTTGGGGGATAAATATGAGAGATATTGAGGAATGTACTGTCTAACCACGCATCAAGTGTAAAAGACAAGTGAACAATGTGCATGGAACAATGTGGGGTGTTTTGACAAAGGATTCTATGGTCTCATGAACTCCCAGCCCAAAGCTTGTTTTGGACTGAACTCTTGAGGATAAAAATTAAACAGAGACGGGGCATAATTACTCTGATTTGGGGTAAGCAGAATTGGGCCCAAGTTCATCCTGCAAAATGTCAAACATTGGAGAGTCACTCTCCCTAGCAGCAAAGAAAACTAGGTCCTTTCATAGGGCAGGTTAACCTGTGATCCAAACCTGTGCCCTGTGAAGTACTCTTCTCCATCTGTGTTGGTTAGAATAGAGAAAAAATACTGTTAATTTAAGTGCTCATTTAGCTGCTTAATGTCAGCTTGAATAAGAGTGGATGAGAACCAAGAAAATTGACCAAAAGCATTGGACACCTTTTGTAAGGTATTATGTGAGCTACGATGTTGAGTTTAATGTGGAGCAGCAGAATTTTAATAATACAGTGTCAAACTGGGAGCTTCTTCTCATAAGCGAATAAAAAATTGACAAGCATTCTATCCTCCATGTAAACAGTTTGCAGAGACAGACTGCAGAAACATGGCAAAGGTAGGAAAGGTAAGAGCTAATCCCCACTTTGCAGCATTGAACCACCACAGTAAACTGTTTCTGGAGCTAAATGTGAGCCCATCACAGAGGTAAGTCAGAATCATTTCCCTGGGGACTAGCCTGCTGTGATCCAGAAGGACAGTAGACAGGCAACAGAGCAGTTAAGAGAAACAACAGCTAAGCAGGAAAGGCTGCACACTAAAGAAGCCAGGGACTTACAGCCAGGATACATAGGTGCCACCCCAGCAATAACATTGACACATAAAGCAATAGGAAGGAAACAATCACTCCCAGCTCGAACACAGTATCCGAACAGAGCTGTGACAGAGCTAAACTGACTTAACTACAAAACATCATTTAGAACAGCCTGCCAATACCAGGGTGAGGGGGACTCCAGAAGATTCATTCACATTGGAACTACTTTAACCTGGTGAGAAGATATATATAAAGAGTATAGACTTCCAGCATAAAACCAACCAATAGTATGAAGACAGCAGCAAAACAGAAGAAAAATGAATATCCATAGAAATAAGGATTTAAAGATCTGCTCAAAAGTCAGCACACTTGAGGTACTTTGATGTCTCAAAAATTGTAGGAGATGGCATGGGTGCCACGTCTCCAGATTGGACTGTATGCTAGCAATTTCTGGTCCTTAGTTGAATGCTTCTTGGCATGAAAGTCACAACAGCCAGTAACCATTAAAACCAAAAAGTAATAACTCACTGAAACTCAGAGGAATAATCACAGCCCGTAACCAGAGAGAGTTTGGAGATGGCCCCAGGAAGTCATTCTGCATTACAGGTAGCATGAAGCCTAGTTGTTGCTGCAGAAGCTCTGTAAATAGCTCTTCTGACACACAGCCAGATTAATTTGGGAAGGATTTTGTGTACCAGCACACAGTACATGAAACACCTATTAACTTCATTCAGTCCCCAGCCAGGACAGGGCTAAGCAATCTCCAACCATGCCATGCAAGTGCTGCGTCATAATTCAGTCATCAGGAGGTGCTTATAGAGTCAGGAGCCATCAGCAAGCGCTGCTGCCTGAAGTCAAAGTGCCTCACCTCTGTGACACATCAGAGCATCAAAGGCTTATAAAGAGAGTGCCCCCAGGCCACTCCCAAATTCAAGTCTTCTGTGTGGCAGTACTGCTAAACCACTGAGATAGCTTCACTTCAGCTGTCAGAACTGGGGTTCTTTTGCTGTCTGTGTGTAAAAACACCATTTTCAGGCTGTCTAAAATAAAATTATACAGGGAGCAGGGAGAAAGAAGTGCAAAATGATGCTTTCACCTCACATAGCAAACCTCTCAAACTAATCAGTCATAGGAGAGGCCAGGTGCCATTTTTGACATATTATTTAGCATCTCCCTCTTTGTTTTATTCTTTTCTAGACCAGTGCTGTTTTACTAATTAAGGAAAATGAAATTTTCAGTGCTTGAAATTCAGGGGTGGCCTCCTATGCGAGCCAGTTTCCCTGTTCTCTATGAACAATTTAAAAATAGAATCAAGTTGGGTTTGTTGTTTCGTTTCTTTTAATTGGTATCACTTTGTCTAGTGCACAAATGCACATGCATGTAATTTAGTGAACCTCAGTCTTCCTCGTGTGGCAAATTGATAGGAAAATTTTATTATGAGTGGAACAATGACTACAGGGAGTAAGGGAGAATCTTGGAGAACCACATGTAATTTGGTTGACTAAATGTAATACCTGCATTATATCAGTAGCTAATGAAAACAGTGCTGAATACTGGCAAAGCCTAAACCATTTCTGATTCCAGCTCCTGTCAAAAGGCCACTCCATAAATCATACCTGAATTTTATTTAGTGTCAGGAGCCAGTAATCTGACAGAGTGCAATGAGGTGTTTGGACCAAAAGACGTATACCAAGTCATGTGCTCCATAGCTTTGTAATCACAGGGTCACATAATCCATCTATGGATTTTAATAAGTAACTTATTACGTTCCCTTTAGTGTTAATTATTTTACACATCACTTGTTCCTGGTTTATTGACACAATTTAATATCTCTATCACATAAAATTACCAGTATAGCCAATCAGTATTTATTATAAATGAGTAGCCTGTGGAGACATTCTGTTATTTCCTTTTCATGCCAAAATGTAAAAGACACAACAGGGTCAGCATCATATTAGACCTTAATTATTTTTGAGATGCAGCCAGTCTCTATCAGCCTTTTTAGGGACAGCAAGGTCAAAGTTGTTGATTTTTGGTCAGCAATTTTCAACTGATTTTTCTTTTTTTACTGTTTTCCTTTATACACCTGAAGAAGGGCCAGATCCAAAACAGTCTGGGTTTTGTTCAGCTGTTAATCTGTAAGAGAATGCACAAATACCCTACAGGAATGGGATCTAAATACCTAACCATCATCTGTCTAGAAAACAATATTAATCTTATTTATTTTAGCTAATGGAAAATGTTTTTTCTGGTTCCAAAAGCTAGCCTTTTGCATCAAGTTTTCTAGCTTCTTTACAAATTGTGATGCTTACTTCTATTTTAAAGAGATTTTAATTAAAGCATATGCTCTTAAACATTTTAAAGTAAAATAATAACACATTTTTATAAAATGTAAAGTTTCAGTCAAACCCATACCCCTTAAACTGCCCATTCTGCAATAAGGATCCTAACTGAGGATGAAAGCGTGTGTTACATTTCTTGGAGGAAGGTAAGTCTGATCAGCCTATTACTTTGAACACTGGCTCATTCATTTTTCTCACGAGCATTTGAACAATATTAAGTTTTCTCTATGAGTGTTTGTTGATAAATTCTTTTCAAGCTCATCCACTTAGCAATAGAACAGTGGTTTTTCAGATGGAGCAAGTGGGAGGAATCTTTACTATTGTCTTCCTGCCTTACTTTGAACATTTGTGCTGTCAGACTCGTACCTTTGCACCAAGCACTACGCTCCAGCAGTCCCAGCAGAGGCAGGGTAGGCAGCAGCTATCCGAGAAGTGCTTATGTTAGGACTTTCTCCTTGTTGGATTAGAACTGGCATAAACTATATATCAGGACTATATTCTTGTAGCTCCCTACCTTGTACCAGTGCTGACTGGCTGATTAACACATTGATAATATATGAAGACAAGCACAAATATAGCACTGCTTTAGAAATAAGCGAGAAGTTAAAATTTCTTGTACTGTCCTTCCCCTCCTCCCCCAGTCAGTCAGCAGGCTGAAGGAGTTCCTAACTGCAACTTTGCAAGCAAGGAATTAACAAATGTCCCCATAAAATAGTTACTCAGGGTTTGTGAAAATAACACTGAGAACCTGTCACAAGTAATAGAAAACTGTCGAATGTGAGAAAAGATAAAAAGCACTGTCGAATCGACAGTCACATAGGCTTTGCAGTTAGAGGGCTGAGCTCCACAAGGAACAGGTAGAAATACAACTGTGATGCTTTGTGCTCACGCTGCACAGAGAGTTTGGCTAGAATAAGAGCTGCTTTGCCCTGACAGGGTTCTGCTATAATAATAATGTTGATGCAAGGATATCTCTCCTTCAGCCTTCTGACTTGTTCCTTCGGCACAGGACTGGTTCCCTCTCTTGTTCTGCGATAGACTCACGTACTAGGATCTAGATATTCCACTAATTTCTGATTGTTCTGCTGTTCCTTAATATAGACCCATGTGCGTATGGAGTTACTGTTCTCCAGGTAAGATGGAATTTTAAAAATCTCATCTTAGCCTGTATCTCATTTTTCTACTATACTTTCTGATAGTGATATTTCAGGGAAAGACCTGCTGTAAGAGGACCGAGGAAAAAATAAAAAGCAAGTTTCCTGTTTTTGCCAACTTGCCTATTCCTAATTCAGGAAGTTGCTCCTGCACTGTCCGTGAGAGAATGAAAACCTGAGAACATCCTTCCTTTTGTTAGTAAAACTATTGTACAGCTACTTTCATGGAGACAGTGATCAAAAATCATGCCATATGGCTTAGGCAACCAATGGAAAAATGGAAAAAGTGAATAATGATGCACGTGGGGAACTGATTTTGCTAGCAGTCCCGGGCTTAGATTTATTTACATAAAACACCCTCTGAGTAATCAACAAATGAATAGAAAACAAAAACCACCAGCCTTGTCTGAATTAACTCTGTATTAAGAAGAGATTTCTTCACTCTATCTCTAACTGTATTTCCATTCTTTAAAACTCCTGGGGAAAATCGAAAAAATTTTGGGAAACAACTGACCCTACTTGGTCAACTTGCTAGTACATATTAAGAGAGGGAGGTGGAACTGCAGCAGGGTTTGGTCCTCCATCCTTCACAGCATAAATCTCACCTATTGAATGGTTTAGGGTTGAAAGGGACCTCAAACACAATCTAGTTCCACCTCCAGTGACACCTGGCATGGGCAGAAACACCTTTCACTACACCAAGTTGCTCAAAGCCCCATCCAGCCTGGCCTTGAACACTTCCAGAGATGGGGCATCCACAGCTTCACTGGACAATCTGTTCTAATGTTTCACCACCCTCACAGTAAAGAACTTCTTCCTAATATCTAATCTAAACCTATCTTCTTTCCGTTTAAAACCATGTGCTGGTTTTGTCTGGGATAGAGTAAATTTTTTCACAGTAGCTATTATGGGGCTGTGTTTTAGATTCGTGATGGAAACAGCGTTGATAACATGGGAATGTTTCCAGTACTGCTGTGCAGGGCTTACATAGAGTCAAGGCCATTTCTGCTTCTCACTCCATCCCACCAGTGAGGGGCTTGGGGATGCACAAGGAGTTAGGAGGGGACACAGACAGGCCAGCTGACCCCAACTGACCAAAGGGATATCCCCCACCATATGGCATCATGCTCAGCATATACAGAGGTGGGAAGAAGGAGGAAGAGGGGGAGGCTGTTCAGAGTGATGCTGTTTGTCTTTCCAAGCCACTGCTACACATAATGGAGCCCTCCTGTCCTGGGAATGGCTGAACACCTTCCTGCCCGTGGGAAGTGGTGAATTAATTCATTGTTTTCCTGTGTGAAGCTTTTGCTTTACCTATTGAACTGTCTTTATCTCAACTCACGAGTGTTCTCACTTTTCCAATTCTCTCCGGCACCCCACTGGCAAGGGGGAATGAATGAGCAGCTGAGTGGGGCTGAGATAGGGCTGAAGTTAAACTGACAAACTTTGCCTCTCGTCCTATCACTGCACACACTGATAAAGAGTTCCTCCCCACCTACCTTGTAGGCCCCCCTTAGGTACTAGAAGGTGCTGTAAGGTCCCCCCAGAGCCTTCTCTTCCCCAGAGGCTGAACATGAGCTGGCATTGTGAACTCACAGCCCAGAAAGGCAAGTGTACTCTGGGCTGCATCAAAAGTAGCGTGACCAGCAGCTTGAGGGTAGTGATCCTTCCCCTCAGCTTCTCCCTAGAGAGATTCCCCTCCAGAGTACTGTGTCCAGCCCTGGGGCCCTCAGCACAAGCAGAATATAGATGTGCTCAAGCAGGTTCAGAGGAGAGCCACAAAGATAATCAGGGGGCTGGAGCACCCCTCCTATGAAGGCAGTCTGAGAGAGCTGGGGTTGTTCAGCCTCTGATCCACCAGTACTCCTGTATCCTTCTCTGCGAGGCTGCTCTCCATAGGTCAGGGTCCTCACAGGATTTCAGAATGCTGGAAAGCATTTTACAATGCCACGGTGGCTGATGCTGCTCTTCGGCAGCACACCTCCCTTCACTGACTTGAGAGAGAAACCACATCATTTGGCAAGCACCTTGGAACAAGGCTCTTTCTGAAATACAGGACACTTCCTCTCATAAGTACTGTGCTGAAGTCACCATGATTTGTCAATACAGTTATGTCTTCACGTGGGAACTTTTGCCACATTTGCCTTCTGCTTTCTTGAGATAAACAGCTAATGCTAACTCATGGCACCACCACTCCCTCACTAATAGCTGTTAAAGTTTCTTTGCTTATCAGTGTTTTTCAAGGAAGTTCACAGCTTAAGAAGTTGACTTTAAACAGATTGAAACATTAGGTTGTAGTGACAAATACAAAAGATAAGATATGTCTGGAAACACATGGAAAATGTGGGAAATATCTTTCTCTTGTTTACCTTGTGAGGTAGAAAAAGAGGAATAAACCTGCTCATGTTCCCAGTCAAATACTAGAACAAAGCAGGTCTCAGGCAAGGGCTGGGACACAGCAGCAAGTCTGAACTAAATGAATAGTCAGCAACAACGATTATGAGTCACATACAAAGAAGGGAATATGTTTTCTACTACAGTGACAATAAAACAATGAAGTAGGAAATGGAACTTGAAGCAAGCGCAGCAATAATGTTCTGAAATAGAAATTTTAAAGCACTGCTTTTTCTGTTTTCTCTGCTGATAGTTTTCTTCTTTCTTTTTTTTTTAATCAGAGGAAATCTGGATTGGTCACACTGGAAAGAAGATATGTTTCTCTTTTTGCTGGTAATCTAAGATAACTCCTGAAAAAGAACTTGGTCCGTGACTACAAAATCCCCTCTCCTGCCATGCAAACTCTCTCATTCTGACATTTTTCTATTTCCAAATCTCTCCAAACCCTGTGAAACTGCAGAAAATATAGCTAAAATAAATCTCAAAAACTAATATTTTCATTTATGAACTGTGAACTATTTGTACTAACAATATGATTTCACTGCAGTGTGAGGAGTCAGGTAAGTATTACTAGACCCTTTTCCTTGCCGAGAGAAGAACTGAATTAAAGAGGAATTACCTCTCAGAGCAGTGACTTACATGTTTCGAATCTCAAGGATAAGCCAAGGAGAGCTATTAGAGTATATCATGCTGGGAGAAGTGAAAAAGCTTAACCTTTTGGAAATTCTTCAATGAAAGGTCCAGGCCCAGTGCTATGTCCCTAAATTCCCTCCCTTTGTTGTGTTTCACGCTGGGACCAGTGGAGGGGACATAGATGAAGAGGCTGTTCTCAAGTCACAGGGGACCTGTTTGGGCTGAGAGAGCTGAGGAGACCAGCATCACCAACTATCTAGAAAAAATGACCCAGAAAATGTGCCTCAGGAGTTTAAAAAAAAAAAAAAAAGATGTAGGAGAGGAAGAAAATTCACCTTTATTTTGTGTTAGAGACTTAACTACTTGAACAGATTCACGCGGTCAGACGATGTCATAATCAGAAACAAATTCCTTGTCTTCCAGGAGCTGCCTCAACTAGTTCTTTCCTGGAAATCTCCAAGGAAAAACTCCCCCAAGAACGAGGCAGCAACGAGGCCCTGTGGCTGCATTCTGGCGTTCTCCCTCCTTCCCCTACCTACCCTGCAACTTGGCACTGTCTCGGCTAACACAAACAACCCTTCAAATATAAATAGTAAAAGATTACCAACTTTCAGGCAGTTTCTTTTGGGTGAGCAGTAAAGTCTTGGCAAACGTCTTCTCAAGCAAGCCCATTGAGACTTACTGCTGTCATTAGGGAACCAGTCTCTGGCGAGTCCTTGCCTGCAGTACTAGCCCAAGAGAAAGGGAACCTTTTAAATTAATCTAGGTGCAGAAAAGAAAACTAATGTGGGGGAGGGGAGATGTTGCCAGCAGTTGAAGTCTGATGGAAAATACAGTGTGATAACAGTATATTTCCTGATTACGGAATGGTTTCTGTAGGTTTGGTTGCACGTAAAGGAAAAAACCTGCCAAACAGAAAAGTAGCAAATACGGTCTCTATTATAAATACTTCTGCTCAGAAGTGCAGAAAGAGAAACCTGTGCCCAGTGCATGATTTTCAGACAGTGGGATTTATTATCCTCTCTCCTGATGGGTGGGAGAAGGATAATGAAAATCCCAATTATCAAGAGGAATGGAAAGCTTTCTTGTATATTTGAATAGGGCAATGAAATAATTGGTGATTTCTGAACAGTGGCTGCAGTGTATATGCTGGGGATGACCACATTTCTCCTCCCTCCGCAGTGAATCTGGCTACCTGCCTATTTTTGTGTGAGTTTATTTGAATTACACAACTTGGTACATTTCTTTATTGTTCTTCATTAAATGCAATCAGGAATATGAATTAGATATGACAACACTTCAAATAAATACATATCCTGTGATAATACAGAGGAGATTCTTATTTCCAACTTCCTTCGCACAGTAAAATGATGAGGCACAAAGGAGCTAATACAGTTGAACTTAAGGGGGTTTCTATTAAATCTCTCCTCGAGCTGGCAGTCCTTTCCTTTCCCCTTTCCTCCCTGCTTTGTTGACTTTTAAAAGACTCTGGTTGTTATTTGCACAGTGTTTCTGGAAACAGCATTATTTTGAACAAGGGTTACTCTTTCCAGAAATGCTTATCGGGCACAGCAGGGGACAGAGAAATTGCAATTTTAGTGTCAGAATAGGCATTTCAACAATCAGTCCCAACACTTCTAAACACAGGAAGCTGGCAGTGCTGCCTCTCTTTCCAAACACAAGTGGTGCAGTTGCACACTGAGCGCTGATACATCCAGCTTCCTCCCACACCCCTAATTCCAAACACAGAGACTTTTTTTTTTAACTTGCACCAGTATCAATCAGGAAAATTGTGCTAAAGCCAGTGATGTTTTACCAGCAAAAGCAAAACTGTGAGTCAATGGAAAATCAAGTCTTTTTGAAATTCATTCAACTTACTGTACAATCTTTCTGGTTCAACCTCAAGAACATGACTTTCGAAAGGGCCTCAGCCTGGCCTCCTTTCCTAGAGGTGCAATTTTGCATCTGCAATCAGTTTAAACCACAATTTAATTACAGTAATAAACCTTGCCAATTACACATCCAAATGTCTGATTTGTGAAGCAGTTGGGTAGTTAGGTAACCACATATAGGACTTGCCTTGAAAGTGAACTTTGAGCCTGGATACAAAAGTTAGTACTAAAATTTGTTGTTTCAGTTTTTCAATATTTTATGCTTGTTTCTTTTTGCTTTTATTTTCTATTTTTTGAAAGAAATTATGGTGTGACTGTGACAGGGAGGAAAACCATGAGCTCATCAGAACTAGTTAGAGACAGAACTAGCTAGACACACTACTTAGAATGAACTTGGTTATATTTGTTAATATCTTTAGCGATGATGTTTTTGATGGCTCATCCGAAATGTCATGGTTGGAAGACAAAACACTAATAAAGGAAATTTTCCCTGCAGGCTAGCTGGACTGGAAACATACAACTCTGCATGACGCTTTCACTAGCCACATATTTACTAAGAAAAGGATTGTAAGGCACTACTACGTGAAGTAATTTGAAAGTTGAAGCAATAAAGTACAGTGTAAATAATTCAATTTTTGGAGAGAGTGGAGGCAGCTGAGCTTGTCTTAAGTGGGTGGATCAAGCAGATCTATTACTGGCAGTGGAGGCTGCATCAGTAAAATTCATCTTCTGAAACAAAATGTTTCTTCTTTAGACATGGTGACACTATGTAGAAATAGCATTTCACACAGCAGCTTTTCATATTAAATTTATAAACATAAGAAATTGCTGACTAGAGAAAAGATCCTTTGGTTCATCAAGCCTTTTCTTTTAGTATATTTCATCCTCAACTTCCTGGTTTACCACTATATCATTCAGTCCTTTCTCTCCTGAGATGAAAATGTCCAGCTGTCTCTTAAACTCATTTAGATTACTTGCTTCACTGGCCAATTATTCCATATGTTTACTACTGTTTCAGGCAGAATTATGCTACTCAATTCCCAGTTTACTCTTGATTTCCTAGATTTGAAACATGTTTCCAAGCTCTGGACTACTGATTTTAAGAAGTAGTGTTCATCTTTTGCATTGTTAAAAATATATAGAAAATTTTAATATCCTTAGCTATTCCTTAGTGTTCTTACATACAATTAGAGAAGTAGTCACCCTTTCTACGAACAACAGAAGTAGATCAAGGCTAAATCCATGTCTTTAGCTTTATTCTCCTCCTGAGTTTATAGCCTCTTCGTCTTTCAATGAATCCCTCCAAGCTCTCAAGCAAGAGAGGTGTCTAATGACTCCTTGGGATAGGGGCACTCACTCAAACGAGTAGGTTCATCTCAGAGGCACTCACCATTTTTTTTGCTTTGCCAACGAGAACAGACCTATCCTTTCTATGTTTTTGTGATAAATATTTTCTTAAAGGGATATATCAAAGTTGAGATATGACAGAAAGTGCAATGATTCCCAGATCACTTCTCACTTCATTATAGCACTTTTCGCAATGCCTGTACAGTATCTGTTACCTGTCTGTTTTCTGCTATCTGCTATACCTGTATGGTAGCTTCTGCAAATATCATTTGATGTTGCAATAGCAACTGAGATTTCTCATGCAAGTTACTGGTCCTCTTAACTTCCCCAGAAAGGGGAGTGTTTCTTGGCTTGACTAAAGTCGCGACAACACACTCTCCCTCTTTGTAAGCAGGGATGATACTCTCCCTAGAAGCTTATCTTTCATCAAAGAGTGACACCTACGTATAACTTCAGGTGGAATTTTGTTACCAATTGCTACAAATCAAACCACATGGTTCAGTTCGTGAACCTTTCATAAGCTAAACCCTGCAGCGTTTACACAGCATTACAAGACACATAATTAAAAAAAAATAGTTGCTGCAACTGAAAGTCTACCGAAAAATAGCATCTCCACAAGAATCTGCCCTAGGGGTGAAGTCTGGGGTTTGGTTTTGGCTCCAGCACTTTTCCCCAAAATCAACAGGACTCCACCCTGTCTTAAGGTTTAATTCTGGGTTTTGGTGACTGATCTAACTCCTGTTGGGGCTTCCTCATGAAACATGTGAGGTTGATTCTTTCCCCATTTACATAGTAAAAATGAGAAGTAACACTGTTTGAGAAATATGCATCAGAAACAAACAATTTTTAGCTTGTGGATTCTTAATTTTCCATTGCACATTTTAATCATTTTCTGCAGAGGACAATTTAATCTACAGACACAAGGCTTGCTTTTTTAGTTGTCTTCTGCAGATTTGTTGAAGCAAGGCCCTGTCTTGGGGTGACTGGTTTGGCCAAACCAGCACAGGCCCTTTCCAAGTTCTGGTTTCCATATACTGAAAAACATTTCCCTAGAAAAGTGAAAATATCAAGGAATTCTAGGGAAAATTCAGTGAAAATATTCTGAGAAAACATTTTAATGTTTTCAGTCAGAAGCTATCCAGAATAAACCATCTGCTTCTTAACGTAAGCAAAAGCTTCGTAGTTATCAGTTGCTTTTTGGAAAAGATCAATAATATCCCAAGCAAGTGGTAAGTAAATATCTAAAAAAGGGTTTGCAACCTGTCTGATTTTCAAAGTTGTAAAATGTTGCCATTGAAGATGTGTAGTGAATTTAAGCAACTGAAGTCAGCTGGGACTTTTCTCAATTTTTACAGACCACTCAGGAATATTCCAGAGATTCCCAGATGGCAGACTACAGGTTGAAAACCACTGATCTACAGATATCATTTGGATAATCCTCCTAAGCTTTTAATATTCAGTTAAACTTGCTTCCAAATGGAAGTGTAAGACCAAGAAAGTCATGAGCACCTTCTTTATTTGAGATTTGTCATATATATCTAGGCTAAGTGAATAATGATATAAAGTCTATAAACAAATGAAAATTAAAAATAATTAAAAAGCTGAAAACTTGTATGTCCAAAAGATTGTGCAGATATAAACTTTATAGAAACCCAAGGAAAGATAGAGATAAAAAAGACAGCTGAGTTTTTTCAATTTAAATAAGTTTAATTTAGGAAAAAAACTTAAAATGTATGCTTCTAATGTTTTCCTAAATTTCTTATTATTTTGTATAGGACCATGGCACTAGTCAAGCATGGCATTTAATCCTTATAGCATTACCTCCATAAGTTAATATTTTCTGTCTCCAAAACAGGTATTCCTTTGGCATGTTAATTTACTAAACCCAAACATATTCTCACTATATTTATTAAAAATAAATGAATCAGTGAATCAGTTAGTGAAGAGTTAATTTTTAAATTAGAAGTTTTTCTAAAGCTTAGATTTCAGTTTTCTAAAAGCCTAGTGTAAGGCTTCTTACCTGCTGTCAGAGTCCTCTCCTATCTATCCTCTGCTGTCTATCTTCTATCTCCTCTCAGAAAAAGAGATGTAATTCTATCCCTTCTCATTAAAACCAGTTATTCTTTTTAAAATGTTACCTGGACCTGGAAATGGCAAAGTCTGAATTTCAAAATCATATCAAATATGTGAGCAGAATTCTTTTCTTAAGTGTCTATACAACAAGTTACAGCATTAATAGTAAGTACTCTACAGTATACTAGCAATCTGGAGAAATGCCTAAATCTTTCACAAGTATTTTCTTTTTCCTTTACAGCTTTTACCTTCTCACTCGCACCACAATCTAACAGGGTGCTCAAGCATGGTGCCAGCTTCAAGCACATTAAGTATTCTCTCTGCGATACGTGCACACAGTCTTTTCAAATACAGCATCGCACATACACAGGGACCTGGACCTATGTCTGGAAATGTGATTCCTGCTCAAGTAGCTCTCCAGCCTGATTTCAGAAAAACTACTTCTATCTAGCAAAGACTTTTAATCATATGTTTGAGCTTCATTCAAAACAATGAGAAAGAAAGTGCTTAACTCTCAGAATACTAGAGCATGTGCTCCATTTTTTAAAATAATTATGAAAAAAATTAATAATTTTACTTTTTTTTAACCTTTCTATTCTATTTATTCCACTCGTCAATTTTTCTTGTATCTTTTTTCTGCTGCAAATGCTTTAACAGACTGCAGCAATAATACTTATAATAGTCTTTGTCCTTCATTGTTAACGTACATTTTTAGCTTCCTTCTGCTGATTTTGCCTCATACATTCAGACTGGACTAGACTTGTTTTTATCAGCCTTGCCCCTTGCAATTTTTGCCTCACTTTGCAGCTCTGCTCATTTACAGTGGTTTCTTTGTCTTTCCATCAATTGAGATGTAAAAAGGGTAATTTAGGAAGGTGGGAGGATATGGAGTGGGAAGTGAGAATGAGGAAATCTTCTTCAAAAAGTTTTGCCTGTTTTTTACCTTGTCATGCAGCCTTACATAAAAGCAGCCTCTCCTGGCCATGGCAGGCCAGACTACTTTCTCCCCAGCATATTATGGATGACCTTTCAACAAAACAGTAAAGTCGTGCTTAATTTTAGGTGCACACATAAATTTTATTATCTTCAATAATCACAAGTTAAAGATAGGCATAAACTGACATGATTTGCCAAGTAAGGATGAGCTTAACAATTGTTCTTAGTGTTTTTCATTGAATCTTGGCCTAAAGATTGGCATTACCAGTCTTCCACCCTGCTGGAAAGTATCCAAACCTTTCGGTACTGTGTATGATCTGTCCATGTCAACTAGCCTGCTACACATTTCTTGTTCACTAAGGAAAAGGCTAAGTTTCTGCCTTTGAGTCTGATCCCTGGGTGCCCCTGTCACTAAATCTTAGCTCAGCACAGCTGAACTGCAACTCTTTCAACAGTTGATCAAATGTGCATATCGTCAAAAGCAATGTAAGCTTCTGGTTCGAACCCACTTAATTATTTATTTTTAAATTGTGTATTTATTTTTAGAACAAAGGTGCTGGGCTATTCAAAATGTAATGTAGAAGCCTTTGAACCCCTTTAGCCTCCATTTTCTAGAAGAGTATAAAATAACAAGGCTACAGATGTGATAT
>VZTD01001644.1:352472-444972 GCA_013397725.1 Rhagologus leucostigma
TTCAGTCAAAATATAACCACGCATAAAGTGAATTGCATTCAACAGCACAGAGCTTGATGGAAATCACTGAGCCCACTCAGTGTGATAGCCATCCTGGAGCTATTAAGACATCTGAAAATTGGTACACACAAGATCAACAAACACTTAAAAGCTGAGATCTTATCAAAATTCACCTTGCACAGATGGCTTTTATTATTTCTAATTAAGAGTGAGGGACAATAGCACAACAACTCTAACTTATTTAAATAATGTTCTACATTTTGGGGAAAAGAGAGCGAGAGAAAACCGGTGTTGTTTTCTGTTGATTTTTCCCCCCCTTCAACATCAGTGATTCTATGGCTTTTAAATGTGAAGTGGACTGTTTATCTGAAAGTGTGCTGGCAGACTGCCACCATATTTCTAAGATTAAAGAAAGGATTGAAAACAATCAGCTTTCCGAGGAACTGAAACCATGACAATATGTTTCTGATTAATTTACAAATACATGTATATATTTAAGGCTAAACTACAGAACCAGAAAATTCCTACTAGTTAGTCTATCACAGGCATTCTTACACTTTATTAGAACAGACATCATATTGAAATAATAAGCATGGGAGGCCTTCATTTCTGCTTTGATCTATATTACTAAATGTCTGACTGGCTCAGATTTAAAATAAACTTTGGTATGTTTGCACTTGAAAACTGGAAAAAGACCACAAGTAATAATTTGTTATCGGTTTCCATATTATCTTACTAAAAGTTATAGTTTAGTCTATACACTGCTGGATGCCAGGAGATGTTAGTCCAGTGACCCCTGCAGTGGCTAAACTTTCTGCTGGAATACACATTCTAATATGGTTGCAATGATGGTAAGTCACTTCATCATCACGTAACTACCTGAGATGAATTAACAGCTTTATAAGCTTTGCAAATCTCTTGCAGGCAAGTGTCATTATAGCCTTAAATGCACAGGTACGTACTGAAGAAGGGTACCACAGGGCTCCTTTCGCTCTGAACATCTAAGGGTTAGGATTTCACGACCCAAACCCTGCCAAATGCATAGCAAGTGTGAAGGCAAGGTTTCAAAATGTTTAATGATGGCTTTTCAGCATTGTCCTGTGTAATTTAAAGTGGGGTTTTTCAGTGTAAATGTGGTCAATTTGCTTCCAATAAATTAAATTACACTTATGCCCAGCACAGTTGGATTTGGTAGTAGACTTGGGAGTTTATATATATGTAGGTAATAATTTTACATATGTAGGTAATAATTTTACTCAGACAGAGGGACAGGTCATAGAATTTCATCTAAGATTAGTTTATTTTCTTATTTAGAAAGCTATATTCAGAGGAAGGAACATAAAGAGTAGTTTCTAATACAGAGAATCTAAATTACTCACCCTTAAAAAGCATAATGAGTACAAAATGCTAGGGATTGTTTCCAAAGGCAGGATTAAAGAATACACTGACATCCTTTAACTTTTCTCAGCCTATTAAAAGCATTCCTTAATTGTCTGTTTAAATGTTAATCTCAGTAACAAATGAGTTAACAGTCATAAAAAAAGAAAATCTCACCACCTCTAAAAATTCCCATTCTACTGAGACTATCTCATCACTTTATTGCCAAGGTAACCATGGGTATCTCATGAACTCTTCAGTGCTACTGGATAGTCAAATAGCAGTGCCGCAAGACACTCAGTCCTCTATCTGTGGATGATCAAGCCATGCTTCAGACAATGAACTGAGCTCCAAAATAGGTGCACTTCTGATTATCTGTGAGACTGCAACTCTTTTAGGAAGCAGAAGAAGCACTTGCATTCCAGAATTTTCAACATTCAACAGCAACAGAAAGTGCTGCGAGCCCATTCCCCTGAGAGATTAAGCATTGGTAGGGCTACATTTAAATCATGGTCCTAGTTACCTAAGATATCACCCATCTTATCACATTAAAACATTTTTAATGTCTAACTATGTAATGCCACTCTAAATGGTGACGGGGAAGAGGGACCTTCACATACAGTACCACAGAACCGATTACTAAGCATGCTTTTAGAAAAGATTAAATGTATCTCTTGAACCAAAAGCTTTTCAAACTTTAATTAAAGCTTACCTGTTTGATCTAGATCTCTTACTACCATTATCCTTCTCTGTTATTTACATACATGCTGCCAGACATGTTGTAACGGTTTTCAAGCACTTATGCCTCCTTCCTGAGCAGAAAGACTGTTGTTATATGTCTGTTAATTCCCAGAGAAGACCACTCATGTTAAAAACAGTGAACAACTAATAAAACACCTGGACAGACAGACTTAGCTGAAGAATCAGAGTTGTTGTGGAAGATTTAACAGAAAACACACCAGCACTTGGTAGCCCTGGTTCCTCCCAGTCAATAAAGGATAGCCATACTTAACTGCTGGATAGTCTACAGCTGATTTGAGCCATATTCTGTTAGTTGAACTAAGGCAAGGAGAAATTAAAAAGCAAAGCTAGAATAGATATGGAACAACGGCGTAAACACCCTGTGTCTACCATATTCCTCACTCTTACTTGTCTGATGAACAAAAGACTAGGAGGACCCGCTTTTCTGTGTTTTGCCATTTTAAAGACATCAGGTAACACATTCAAAGAGACAAGCTGATGTGCTAAGGAAGTTCAATATACATGAGAGGGTTGCTGATGACATATGGCTGCTTTTAGACATAACAAAAAAGAAAGATGACCAGATGTGTGGTTTGCAAAATGAAAGCTTGAGAAGCACATTTACAGGAAAAAAATAGATGTTCTAAGGAAGGGAAGAAAGATGATTAATAAAGTAATATGCAGTGTTGTGGTAGAAAAAATGCCCATCTTTGTAATGGAAACAGAACAATAACAGAAAACCATATTCTTTGATGCTGTAAGAAGAATAATTTGTAATCTCTTATACAAAATTTTCCCCCTGAAAATTTTCCTTTAAGTAAATTAAAAGGAGGGTAAGCAGCCTGTACACTGCTTTTGAAAATGGTGACTATTCACACAGACAAGAAGGGTGACAATAAGCATTATAACACATGAAGTACAATTTGGCTCTATTTTCTGTGAAGAAGAACTGCAGTTTCTGATGAAAACATTAATATATTACTGTTGTCCCAATTTCTTGCAAAGCTATCAAATATTTCAGGAGTTTTGACACGTAAGAATAAACAGACACTTTGGCTCTGGTCTTTTAATTCTGAATTTTCAGGCAGTGAGTTCCCTGAAAGTGGGATAAATACTGGGATGGTCTGACATAACAAATGGAGAAAAGAATCTATGAAGAAAATGGAAGAATATATGATGGGATGGTAGGAATTTCATGGTGCACTTTTTAAGGTAGCAAAGAATTAAAAAAAAATTCAAACAAACAAAGCAACAAAAAAGAAAATGCAGCAATAACTGCGCTACAGGAAAATATTATGGTTGCTATTTATAAGACTCTAAAGCTAGCTAACTGAAAATATTTCTGTTGCAGTTGAAGGGCAGAATGAATTTCAGAAGAGAGAGACACTCAAAGTTTGACTTAAATTTTGCTGATAGATTAAAAAGATGTAAAATTGGTAGCTATGGAAAAGATTAAATGATTGAAAAGATTTTAAAAATACATTTTAGGTAACAAGAAAGTACTGGAAAGAGAGGAACAGTGATATTGGACCGATGGGTTTTCAGGTCAGTCTCCAGACATAAAGCACAATGCGTAGTAATAAAACCGAACAGTATTACAGCAATTTTCTTCTCATAGATATTACATGTGATCTTCTAGATGTTTGGATATAAAATCCTATTTCCATTGAGTCAGTAAGGGTTTTGCCATTATATTCCTTAGAATTTGATTTGAAGCCTAATTTAAGAAACTTAACCTTTCAGTAAACATACCAAAACGTTACTTTAAGCTTCTGAAATACAAAATCCATATTTCAGACAAATATTTAAGAGTTGTCTGTAATATCTTACAATTATTGCAGAAAAAGACTGAAAAGACAATATGGAATGCATATTAGAACAAAAAGATATTTCCCAACAAGAACTAAAATTAAAGACAATACTTGAAGACCAAAATCTGCAATGAAGCTAAGGGAGAGAGTCTTTCAAATCACTAAACAATCAGTATGGTAACGTAGTCTCAGAAGTAATGAAGGCAAACAAAAATAAAAATACTGTAAACGCTGAAGTAAAAATCATATTGAGAAGGCCTTAAAGTGAAGAACAAAGTTAATCTGTAAGACAGAAAGATTACGTCTAAATAGTTCTCTCTCTTATTTAGAATGAAGTGCCTTGTCAAGTTCCACTTTGTTAATCTCTTGAGAAAAGACCTGGAGCAAATATGGGGGGTCAGAACACCTTACTTAACGCAAGTTTAGAAAATAATCAGCACTACTAGAAATAGTGTTCTTTCATTAATATCAGGAGACAGAACTGTGTCCCTTTTAATGGCTTGGCAAAATGGAACTCTCTGGTGAGCCTTAGATTATTCTTCAAAATGTGAATCTTTACCTATTGGCAGGCTTATCAGAAATCTCTATTTATGCTAAAGATCAGCCCCATCAACATAATTTGGATGCAAATATCCACTCCTGACCCTATACAGTCACTGGTTTTGATGTAAGGTACTTCAAAAAAAGGGTTGTTGTAGATACCCAATCCAGGTACGTGACAGTTTCAAATTTTGCATTTATTCATTTCCACAATGTTTTTTCATGATTACCTAAATTACTGGCTATGACTGAGGCAGATGATCATTTAATATAAGATCTTTTTACTTAGCCTTTCTAATCTGGAGTAGGAATTTGTGAGTCATATAGACACATTTAGGAATGGAAACAGCATTAAATATTAAAAAGTAATACTCACACAGTACAGTTACAACTGTCTTTGATGATTAAGCCATCTCACTGAACAATTCTTTTTTCAAGATTGGATAAGCTAAAGAATCTCAGATTATATGTTTGAAAAGTTCAGGACCACATAAAGATTTTCACAAATCTGGTCCCAAACAATCCCAGTGCTCTGCTTTGCAATATACTCAGGGAATCAGTTCCTACGGGGCTGATTTAATTGGATTTGAACCCCTGTCTAACCTACGGAGCTGGTTCTTTTTTGATTGCCCTAAACCAAATTCTTACAGAAAATGGTTTACAAATGCATTATGAAAGAATGCAAGGTTCACAAAGCCATAAAGATAAAGCCCAGTTTCATTTTTTTCTGCACTATAGACTGGATTTACAATTGATAGGAAAAACCCCATGTTCACGACGAATGATAATGGGCAAGGAACCAGTATATTCCATCAGTAGCTGGTTTCTGTTAGCTGGGATAGAGAACTGCATAAATCAAGGATTCAAGGAAACACAGAATAGAGATACTATAACATGTAAATGAGAGCAAACATGGCTGTGAAAAGATTAAATACCTTAAATACCCAAGAAGCAGAAATATTTTCCTAATGATTTCAAAGGAAAGGAAGATTCAGAATTAATATGATCTAAACATGTGAAACCCCAGAAGCATGAGTGTTCAATAGATCCTCATCCTGTAAAAGAGTATGTAACATATTGTGGACCATTTAGTGAAGTATCCATTGCTGAATGTCCAGAAAAGTTTTCTGAACTTCAGCAATGCATTGCAAAACCTAATTTAATGAGGAAGGCAACATGGATTTATGACAGCAAGGTCTTTCTTAATTAACTTCCTAGTGTTGTTAAATAATGTTATCACCAGAGTAGAGGAATGGAAATGCCATAGATATTATCTTTTTCAGTTTTATTACAGCACTTGATATAATTTCAGATTAAAGACTATAAAGTAGAAAAATGCCTCATAAACAAGTAACAACAAGTGGTGGGCTAA
The DNA here is from genome assembly GCA_013397725.1 of Rhagologus leucostigma. Taxonomy (NCBI): domain Eukaryota; kingdom Metazoa; phylum Chordata; class Aves; order Passeriformes; genus Rhagologus; species Rhagologus leucostigma. Next base: position 358,314 of record VZTD01001644.1, read on the forward strand.
GCTGTGAAGAGTGGGGAGACTCTTTGCACTTTTATATCTAATTGAGTTAAGCAACAATATTAGATAAAGCTAGAAATACAAAAGATTCATGCACTGTTAGGCATGAAAGGTATGCTAAAGGACCAACCTACCACCCCACAAAGGCTACAGAAGTTCTCTGAAAACTTCAGTGGAAGCTGAATTGTAAATTTATTAGCCTTTACTGATTAATACAGAAAGCCTTTTTTTCTTGCGATGCAGATGCTGTTACGTAAATTGTGAAAAAATGGTGTAGAAAGTTGTAATCAATGTTTTCTGAAACATCTTGGTATAGTACATGAGTGAAAGTATCAACAAGCACAAAAATGTGTATTGTTATCTCCCTCACCACCACCTTGCTGGATCAAAGTTCAAACTTTGTTAGAGGTCTTTAGTTTAATCCATGATCCTACAGGTTCTGCTGCTTTGTAGATCTTGGGTTCATCTTTTGCCTCTGCTTTAATTCGGAGCTATTGTGCAACCATCCGGCTAAATAAAATCAACAAAGTTTGATAGAACATCTTAATTTTTTACTTTACTACACAGGTGGAATAGGCAGGGTGAATCACATCAGAAATGTGATACTAAATACTTTGAAGCCTGTAGAACATAGGCACAGGTTAAGTCACAAGTACAGAAATATTTGATGTGAATTAGGTACTGATACTGAAAAAATTGTTGTACATCTATCATAAAAGAAAAGCTAAGCTACCCAGAACTGATGTCTTCAGCACCAAAACTTATAAACCAATAGAATGATGCAACTGACTCAGAAAACTATTGTTACAATTTAATCTATGTTGTGTTAGAAATGGAAAGTTAGATTTTTTAAACATTTTTTGTGCCACGTTCTGGCAGTGATATTTACACAGTGCTATTAAGCAGCACTTTATTCCATCTGGGAACCCTTTGAGTTTCCTTGGGTTACACACAGAATAAAACACTAATCAGTACAAGTAAGGTCTGGCTCTGAGTTTGGCTCATAGACAGAGGACTGGAGAGAGAACTTTGTTTTGGTTAGTCTCTGAGTAGGAGACTTTGAATTTCCTTTTTACCTAAGCTACATATGCTGAGCTAGTTTATTACAAAAGAAATGGGAACTATGGCAATACATAGCTCCAAGTGTCTCCCATTCATACCATAAATATGTGAGGCCATGGCTCTGGGCAAGCTTTTCAACACATTCAGTAGCAGGATTTGATAGAATGCAACAGCTAACTCTCATTGCACCTCTTAATTTGCTTGCTGGAACTTGGCAATTTACCTTTCAAGAGCCACAGACCAAGTGGATATCTGTTTGGCACACACAAAAGTTCTTTTCAGGGATCTAGTGAAAGGGTAAGGTATGGACTGCAGCTTAATGAAGTTATAAGCTAGTGACATATCTTGCCAGAAAATATCCATGACCTACTAAAAGGAAAGAAAACTAATCATCACAAAATAAAGGTTTATGTTTTAGTTTTTAATGTACATAGTTTAATTCGTATTTAGCTGGTTTTATATATATATATATATGTATGTATGTATGTACACACTGAATCTGCAAACCAAGGGCAATGGCTGCAGCAACTTTCGTAGTACAAAGACACCACATTAATAGCGAAACCCTAAACCATTCGTAGTTAAGGCCAGGTTTATTTAGGAGTTCATCTGAGTTTTGGCAAACGTTGTAAGACTTTTGGTTGCAGTGCTGCAATCGATGCTTTCATGTGGCAGCTAGGTGAAACTGCTGTGGTTCAGGCTAAGTCTCACACTACGTCTGAACCCAAAATCTCAAAGATGAACTCTAAGCCACAAATTTACATAAATTTACAAACATTTCCAATATTCTGCAAAGGGAAACTGCAGCTCAGGTCTTCAAAGGATATCTTCTTTCCAAAGCATATGTAGATTTTGTTTGCTATTTTCTGAGTGAGTCCAGAAGAGAAGACTATATGCTCTCCTCTTCCCAGAAAGGCCTCTTTTCTGCAACTGAGTATAACTGCCAGCAAAAGTTGGCAATTTCTACGCTGGCAGCTTGTGTACAGGGCTTTGAAATTCCTGCAGAACCAAGACCTGGAGACTTGTCTCTTTGAAGAGATAGGAGCTTGTAACGGGTGATAGTATGTAATAAGGGGATGTTAGTAGCCAGCATTGATATATCCAGCTAGTGGTGACTGTTACGAGGTTTAGAGCAGAAGTCATGACATTTTATGGTTTTGGGAGTGGGAGGTTGAGGACTTTGAATTGAAATGGCCCTTTTGGAGAAGGGTTTCTAGAATATCGGTCTAAAAAGAATAAAGCATCTGAAAAAGCATTATGCCTGATTTGAAGCATTTATTAGTGCTCATGCCTCTTCTTTAAAGTGATATGATTATGATAACATTTAAATTTAATCAACTTCTGAAGGGCAGCTCAGGTATGTGAGATGAGAGGGCAAGCACATGGAAGAGGAAGTAGCTTTGCAAGGTGTTTTTAAGGTCAGGAGAAATAGGGATGCTAATGCAGCAAGACGAAGGCTTTATTTTGGTAAATGATTTAGCTCAATTTCCAGAAGACAACTTCGAACGGAAAAGTGAATCTGGGAAAGTCAGAGTAAAAGGTGGCTGAGGAGTGGAGAAGGGCTCTAGAGCAGGAAGTGTGGGTGCTGGGAAGCCCCACAGCCAGAGGGACTGAGAGGCTGGTTTTCAGCAGGGCTGAGGTGGGAATGATGGGAAAGTAAGTATTATCAAATCACACTAGGGTTTGACAAACACCTGGGAATCTCTGGTTTGTTTCAGAGTTCCTCTGTAGAGTTTGAATTAATTTATTGATAAACCTCAGATTTTACAAAGTATTAAAAGGCCTCAGGAAATTATTGAAGGTGGTTTATAATCTCAGTTATTTGGGTCTTGCACTTTTTTTTCCATTTCTGTTTGTATTTGCACAACTTGCCTTAGGTGTAATAAGTCTACACCTAGTCTTAGGTGTAATAATATATGCTACACATTGATGTTCTGCCTACCACTACCACTGAGCACAATATGCTGATTTCCCTAGGTTTAAAACGGAAAAAGCGTGAAAACACAGATACACACACAACCCATCACATACATGGTTAGGAAACAGTAGATAGCAACATCTGCCATAGATCTGTAACATTTTAAAAATATTTACTAGGAAAATGTAAAAAGAATGTATAATATTTACACATTAAAAAGTCTTGATCCAAAGTGGGTTTTTTTCAGAAGTGTGTACTGTTTTGCTATGTGGCAGATGCCCTGAGCTAACATTAATCTGAAAAGAAACAAGAAGTGTTTGGTGTGAAACAAGACACATTTGGGGACCTAAAGACAAATCTATGTGTGGTTAAACAGAATAGGAGTTAGGTGGGTAATTTACCTGATTTCAGTGGGAGCTAGGCATGCAGTGTATTTAGTTACTCTTCACAATTTGACAAGTTTTCATCTGCATTTTTAGTCACCTAAATGTATTTCAGATCTGGTTTAATAGAACCTGTTGACCTTTCCATGTAAGATTGGATGCCCTCCCCAGAGCACCATCTTGCTGAACATCCAGTGCAAAACTATCCACTATCAGTAAGTGAGAAAAATCTCTGTCAGTGTTTTGGGAGCCTGTGGAGCCCCCATAAACCCTTAAGAAATTAGGCAACTTAAAATGAAAGCCAAGCAATTTACTTGGTCTTTTACTGCCCATTTCTTCCGGGTAGCTTTTTAATAAAATCTCCTTACAATCAATAAAATATATTTATAACAAAGTACCACACTCCTACCAACAATCTGCGAGCTGGTGCATACACTTCACGGCTTATAAACTGACACACTGTAATAGCTGCACAGTTTTAGCAGCTGTCTCTCACACCATGTGTCCTGCCCAAGTGGAGACTGAGATTCAGACATGGTGTTCAAACACTGGGATTATCCTGTAATTTTCTGAATAGATGGCAACCATATGATAATTAATTCCCTAAAACCAAGCAGGGAGAAACAGCTGAAGAGAGGAAGGTTTTTTACATTGCAAAGAAGATGCAATACTCAGGGGGCTTTCAGATATTCTGGGCATGGATATAGACATGATAAGAACTTCAATAATAAACAGATAAACTGATATTCTGTTCCTACCCACACTTCAGTTTTGGAAATGATGTGTGACTTCCACAAGAAACAGCAGGTGAATATGCACATCCATCCTTATACTTGACTCTAAATGTATTTGTGAAAAAAGGAGTCCAGAAATCTGAATACTATACTGATTTTAAAGAATTAATCCTCTTCTTTCTCTTTACCTGAATGAGGTTAAAAATCCTCTCCTGCAAACTGCAGAAAGACCTCTTGGAGCCTGGCCTTCTACCTCAATCCATCCCACATAGGAATAGTGGCAAGCTTTCAAAATTATTTTTTCAGCCTTGAAAATCCTATTCTCTTCATCTTTGTGATTAGCTTGCCTTTACTGGCTCTGCAAAGTAAGTTGACAGGACAGGAGGCCACTCATCCCAAATGCCGTCACTGAAAGCTATCACAGATGCTGTTACATGGTTTTAGCTCTGTATCTTAAACAGAGGTGAAGAAGCAAGATTTTTGCCTTTACTCATAAGCAATACTAAGATGGTACAATTTGCATCTCTTTTATGCAGGAACAAAAGTTTTGAGTAATCTTAATCTATATGCTGTTTTCTTGGCTTTCTAGCCACCATTGAGTTGGCTCATCTAGTTATTGGAAGTAAGAACTGACTCTCAGTAAATCACTTGATTTGCATAACATACCTGCTTATTACAAACAATGATTTCCTCAACAAAATGTTAACAAGTTGACTTACTCTTTCTTTTATTCCACTTTTTGATAGTACATAGTGGTGAAGTTGGCAGATCTCCTTTACAAGTTTTAAAATTTTCATATTCTTTTGGAATTCAGAGAAAAAGTTGAACATGCTCTTAGCGTTACAAAAGACTTGTGCCATTTTCATGTTTATCTTGAAAACCTTGCCAGTAAATTAAGTTGAGGAATTACCATAACTTAATATTTGTATGTATTTAGAATACTTTCCAGACAGGAATCTCAAATGTCTTCATGAATGTTAAGGAATACAAGCAATGAAAACCTTACTACATCACTCCCTGGAAGAAGAAAGCAAGAAAGGAAAAAAGAAGCTGATTTTGGGTGGATAAAGGGAGGCCTAGAGACAGCAAGTGCCTGACCCCATGTCATATGAGAAGAAAAATACACAGCTGATGACAGAACCCAGGGATGAGCTTCCTAAGTATAGCGGTAAGTTTCTGCATCAAGAAAAGACAACTCAATCAGCAATCAGATTTTTAAGAGCACAGGTGGGGTAGTCAAAACCCTCTAGTTTTATAAGACAGGCACTTAAGATCTATGACTGATGAATGAGTGATGATATTTCTGCAACAACAAAAGGTAGTACTTGCATTTCTTTTGAGTACAGAATAATACCTGGAATAATTAAACAAACAGAAAGAATTAGGACATGTTGGAAGGACTGACATTATGGCTGGTTTTCAAAGAAGTTTTAGGTTTAGGGGTGCTATTCCCATCAAAACAAAATAAGAAATGGGTGTCAAACTCCCTGAGGCCTCATTGAAATTCTCGGCTCATATCAATGCAACTGATTGCATAGGAACACAAACTAGAGTTAAAATGGAATTTAATTCTATCGTGTACATATGTTCAATTTTTTTCCTGCTATCATTCATTCATTGCTTTATTTTAAATGCACCTTTCATTCAGTGATTTGCAGTAGTGAAACAACCACAAAGAAAGCACTCTTCCTTCCATATCCCCAAAATCCTAAAATTTTAAAAAGGATTAGCAAGCAATGGACCATGGAGCAAGCAATGGACAATTCAAGTGCCTTGAATTGACACCATTTCTTTGCCAGTTTAAACTAGCTGAGTACATGGCCTCCCATCTTTTTGTGTTTTCTGAGGTTATTCTCAGCAGCACCTGCACAGTAAATAAAGGTAAAAGTGCAACAAAATAGACTCAGACATACCAGCAAATGAGGAGCTCTGCTTCCCATATACATTAGTGAACTTTTCTCCTGACAAACAGGCTATCACCGTATAATGGGCTTTTCCTGAAGTTTACTGCGGCACTGTTTATAATAACATTGCATCCAGCCTGCCTTGTTGGTACTTTTGCATTGCAGGGTAACAGTTCTGAGGTGGCAGCAAACAGCTTCCGTGCTTGTGTCAGGAGAAATAAAACTGTTATTATTTCATACACTTCAGAGGCCACACTCGAACTCAGCAGCTCTGCAGAGCTGTTGTGAACAGAAAGCTCTGCTGTAGAACACCGGGCTGCCCCCTCAACAATAAACCGTCTTCTCTCCCCTCCGTGTTTGGCTTCCCGCCAGTTGCCCATTTGCTTTACACCATCAATTTATATTCACTGAGATGGTGTAAGGTTCTAGAACAGCACTGATTATCAAATCTGCCTGCCAAACATATGAGCAGTAAAAGCTGGTCTTCCAGAGTCCTACATGTATCATCCAAGGGCCCGATCCTGCAAGCTCACGCGACAGGGAGCAGCGCTCAGATCAGCCAAAGTCAACAGAGCCCTGAATTCACAGCAGCAAATGCCACTGCTAGGAAAAAGTGCTAGTGGGCTGAAGTTCTTGATGACTTGGCTTTCCTGAACAGAGTTTTAAAGGAGTGATTTTCAATAACCCCACTGTGGCATAAGCCCTGTCGGAGTTGTCGGAGAGAGCTCGTAGCTTTTGTCACATATTTTGATTACTATTTCATTCAGCAGCAATTTGCCAGATGATACTCTCTCTTCTGGTATATGTGACGCAGTTTTTAAAAAGCCTTTAGAATAGCCATGCAGCCACTCATTCCTTGCTAATCCCAAAAACTGAAAAGCCAAAAAGCTCTTGCCTTCTTACCCCTTCCCTCATCCAACACAACCCAACATCAGAGTTCAAAAAAATTTAAAAATTGTGACACTTTAGAAAAAGACTTTAAAAGGAATACACAGGCTGATCTTTATTTGTCTTTAAAGTCTAAGAAGCATGCAATTCTGGCTTCCAAACCTTCTATTTTATCATGAGGTCTAGGAATTTACTTATTTAAATGGAAGCTTATATTCTCAGAGGAAAGAAAATACAATATTTACAGCTGGGACGGTTCTTTAGAAAGACACCAAATGTCATGAGAGCAGCATTCAGGAGGACTGAAAACACTGCATTAACAATGGATTTTAGCAAATTAATTAGCCTTGCCCATTCTAATTTTTCTTTCACAATGCTTTAAGCTTGTGAGAGTCAGCCACAATGGGTTTTGTTCATAAGTTACTTTGCATCTAAAAAGAATTAGAATATTTCATGCTTGCTTTTCTGTGTGGTCATATATTGGTAATCCTAATTTGAATCCTTTCACCTCATGTGCAATTAATTCTCACTGAAGCTGATAGACGTCATCCATACGTAAGGAAAGTGGGATGGATCTTTAATGAGTGGGAAGTAAATATAACAATGAAATAGCTAATGAAGAGGTTTTACAGAAACAATACAGCTTTCTGGATTTGAAACAAACCGGCAGAGATAAATACATCTACCTATTCTTTACTTAAGAGCTATAATATTGGGCTCACTTAATGTATTCAAAAGTATGCATGCATTTTCCATGTTTCCTAGCTATATTAATCACATCTCAATCCTAAAATGAACTCTGTGCAAGAAGACTTACGCACATCCATAGTGTTATCTGCAAGATTACAGCCTTTATTGCTGACTATTTGTAAATAAGGATAAAAGTCAGCGTAGGCATCTCTTCAAATGCAGCTTTAAAATACCATATGTCCTTATGCTTGTGTTATGTGATGAAACCTGACAGATCAAAGGACCAGATTTCCCACTCTACATTGATTATTTACTATCATTCATTTTCATGCATTTTAATATGTGGTATCTACATTTAGGTTCTTGAGAGCCAGAGAGACTTCAAGCTGCAATACTTGGATCCAGACTCTGAACTTCACATAGCTTGGGGATCTGGCATTTTGGTTCAGCTTTTCCATTATGTAAACAACAATGTATGTCAGATGAAGTCCGCACTGTCTTCAAACCTGCTCAAGCTGTTTTACCCCTTTTCTTCTCTCCAATATATTCACCTTTTCCCCTCAAAAAAGGAAAAAAAATTCATTTAATGGCTAGAAATTCATAACAGATTTTGACTGCAGGTGTCAATCCTTCAAGTCACTGTGTAAGTCAGTGGCAGGCCATGTTGTCTTTCTAGACATAAACTAACAGAGTGACCTGATAGAGACAACAACAGGGCTTCTGACACTTCTTTTATTGCCCAGCCATAAATTCATAAAGGGATGTATACTATCACCAACTGGTAAGTTTGCTAGATAAACATCAACACCAATTTAATGGCTTGCGTACACGTTGTAAAACAGGGAATCTTTATACAAAGAAATTAGATAAATCAAACATAAGCTGAGTCTTAGAGGAAAGCAATTAAAGCTTTAAGGTAAGGTTGCTGAGGGAAGGCCCTGTATCACATTATATTGTATAATAGAAAATGTGTTAACATGGAGTACAGTATGTGAAATTAAATTAATTAGTAATATAAAACACTTCTAAAGCAGCATGTCCATTGACAGATAAATAGATTAAACATAAGAGATAAATAACCCATTCAGAGATCTCAGCTCTTTTTTTATCAAAGAGAAGAAATGAAAAAAGAAATCAAACTTCCTAAAAGACAGAGGTGATAAAAGCATAGCTAAAATAGACATTTTAAAGCCGACTTGTTCGCCCCAGGCTAGTGATTGAAAAGAAAAAGCATAGCCGGACCATAAAAAACCTATTGGACCATATTTCATTTGCTATAGTATATTTAAATGTTTCACTGCACACCAATTTAAATCTAGTGCCTTATAGGCTGGTATAAAATACCTCAAGCTGTACTGCTTTCTGAGCAACTGTAAAGAACCTTTCTTTGAGAGAGACTTCTTACAGATACTTCACATAGCCTTTCTTAGGGTTAGAAATATACTTAAGACTAAATGGGCAAATTTTCCTGCTTCTTTTCCCCCCTTCCAAAACAAACACATGATCTTCTGTTAGGATTAAGGGCTGTTAGCACAATACAGACTGGAACAAGAGGAGCTCCTGGAGCCCACATACAAAAGCTTAACATGTTCTCTAAATTCCAGACAAGACATTTGTACCATGTACAGCTCTCTGTGTAAAGCCCAGTCTGGAGGTCTCTGCTTGCACTTTCTGGCATGCAACTGGTGCAATTCAAGGAACCATTCAAGGAACTGCATATAAATCCACAACCGCCTGTTACTCTTCACTGACTGCTTCTGTGTATCTCTCTTCTAAGCTTCTACCAGTTTCCCAAAAAACTTTTCCAGTTCCACCAGTGATGGTAACATACTGCTGACAGTTAAGCACTTCCCTCATTCCAATTTGCCTGATGAGAGAATCTGATAGCACAGAACCTGGGACAATACTACTTCCCTCAGGTTGTATTATGTTCACCTCCCAGCTGAACATCCCTCCTTTCTGAGGTAAACCATGGACACACCAAGCATTTACAAATTACAGGCACATCTTTGGTGGTCCAGACTCTGATTGAAGGATCTCAGGTTTATGTCTATGGTTCCCAATATGCTGAAGTGTCATTTGCTCCCCACCACCTGAATTAGGCGAGCAGTGCAAAAGTTACTGTGTGAATTGACAATCACCTTGATGCCTATTCCAGTGTGGAACTTGCTATCTAGAGGAAAGTAAGTTTTGTTTTGGTGAAAGTAGGCTTCATCTCCACAGTGATGGGAGCCTACATGTTAGCCATCATAATAGAAAATGCTTTTAAATCCTCCCTAAGGGAAATGTGTTATCCACCATTTCTGTAAAAAGGGAGTGGGGGATGGGACGTAAAGGTAAGTATTCGAGATATATGGCAAAACCTGCTGTTTCTCCAGCAGCCTCAGAAGTGTGCATCACTGCTTTAATACAGATGGTTAGAATTTGTGTTAGTTAGATTTGTCTGGGTGCAACAGAAAAAAACATAACCTGTAGCTCTTTTGTAAAGCAGAATGCAAAGTCAGTGTTCACCTGCTAGAAATTCTGACACTGCAGAGGGGCACTTGGTCAGGATAATACGAAAAAGCAGAAGTCAGTAACACATCCAAGGGTGAAGAGAGAGGGCACAGGACATACTTCGAATGAGTAAATCCTACTAACTCTATAATGCAAATTTTAAAAGCATTTTGAGCAAGTTAGATACAGAAATTAAAGCCACCCTGAGGGAACTTTCACTTAAGTGACTGGGTGATTTGCTATCACTATGTAACTGCCAAAGCCTCACTGCATTTGGCAACACCACAGAAGTAACCTTCCCATGCAGGAAAATCACTCACTAGTAATATCTGCACTGAATTAACCTGTGTAAGCATTCAAATATGAGGAGTGCATCTAAAGACAAACTCTGTCCTCATGAGCAGTGCTACAAATCTGCATCAACTTACTATCAGTCCCTCTCTTCCTAATTTCTGGAAAAGGACTCCTAAAACTTGTCCTTTCAGTTTATTTTAGACAGAATAAGTATTCCTCTTGTAAGACAGCACTGCCAGTTGCTAAACTTTGCTTTCTAAACTGATATTTAGTCTGCAGAATGTTTGCCCAAGCCTCAATTATTTTGGAAAGTTTTAGCAAAAATGATTCAGCCATTTCTGAAAATGAAATTAAAGAAAAATATTGGTATGTTGTTTCATGCTATATTTAATTGAGGAGAATGTGCTTTGGAACAGAAGCATAACATTTGGAGAAGGGATGGCCCTGCTCTTGGGGATGTGCCTTTTGCCATCTCTTTGAAAATCCACCCACATTTGGCCAAGCTATAAACCTTTGAAAATTTTCAATTAGCACTAGTTTAGTAAAGACATTTAAGAGTTTGTCAGCTAAATCCTTCAAAGACTCCATCTGTACTGAACATGCTCCAGCCTGCACATGCTGGCATCTGCAGCACCCCCCACAGAAAAAGGGAGCATGCACTGCTCCAGCTCTGAGCAGGACTTCCTTTGAAATGGTCCTGCTCCATTGCTGTGGACCTTCCTAGACCAACGACTGCATGCGGGGTGTCACCTGTTTCCTCTACATCCCACATCTGTGTGGCAAGTGGGACCCCAGGGGAGTAATGTAAAGATGTGTGGCATTTTTCTTTAAATGTTTGACACCAATGACTGCCATTAGTGCCTTCAAAGGGATGCGTTAGTGGGAGGCTCCTCTTTTGCAATGAAATAGGAGCTAAGTCAGGTCCCGGCTCTTCATCCAGCCTCCATCACCCATCTCACCAGCCCTGATACTTCTTTTTCCTTCCTTATTTCCCTCATCCCACTTGAATCCCAGGGTCCAAGTCCAGCAGCTGCCTCCTTCCAGTTCATTCCTACTAGCTTGATTAATTAGCAGTCACCTTCTCCCAGTGCTCCAATTCTACTCCTTTACGACCAGAATCTCCTCATTTCCCAGTGTACTGTCATCCTCCTTACTCAGCCAGTCCCTCCTTCATCTCCTCCTTTGTTTCATAGTATCTGTCAGTGTGACACAAACTACATCCTTCACTCTCTTGGACAGCTTTGGTCCCCTCTGCATTTAACTCTGGCAGCTTCCTCCATCACAGTCCGGGGTATCAGGAGGAATCGGAGGTATGGGATAATAGTTCATTGCTTCAACGCCTGGCTATGACTCTCAGCTACTTGGAAACAGCCTTGCAATAGTACATATAGCCCCTCTACAGCATAAGTGCAGTTTCACAAGCACGAAGTGGGATTCATGATTCTGGCTATTTAGGACTAAATTTCTGAAGGTTTAGTTATCCATACTCAGAAAGACTTCACTAAGCATCTGTGAACTGGAATTTTTGCTAACACTTAACTGCGGACAAATTGTTATATTGGTATAGGGAAAGCAAAAGCACACTCCTAACACTGACCTGTAAAATTTCAAATCCCTCCCTCTCACAAATGAGATCACTAAAGTCTCTAGTATTGTTTAAGTTAAATAATGTGCACCATTTTTTTTTCACCAATATATTTTGTCTTAAATTTTTCTTGACATCTTAGCTGTCTTTTACAGGTCCTAAACAGGACATTGAGAATGAGGTAATGATGCTATTTTGCAGTTATTGGTATACCCTGTATCTCAGAATCAGAAACTAAATGTTTTAAATCCTAAGACTGGTGGTGTCTATAGGTATGGCCTTTCATTTCAAGAAAATTACTTCAAAACAGAGCTAATTTTATGTGTAATATAAATGTGTAATGTGTCAGGTGCTTGTAGGACATTTTAATTTTTTAATTGGATCAAGTGTTTCATTTTGCGTATATCTTTTTAGTACCTCTAAGCTATCCGAAAAGTTTCGCTTGTTTGTCTCACATGGCAAAATTTTTGTGAACTGATGTAGTTTTCTCTGTTTACTTTCCCTGCATTTCCATCAGCTCTGCTGGACAGAGCAAATGCAACTTAACTTCATTAGTCAAAGCAGTTAAGAGAGTTCTTGATGTTGAATAATTTTTTTGTCAATAAGAAGAGTGCTGTTACTTTAATAATCTAACACAACATTTTGTCTCAGAGGTGTTGTATCCATTCCACTGCATTTTATAGATCAGTAAGCGGCATTAATTGAAGCCCAATTCCTTGAATTTGACTGTGGGAGGACTATAGACAAAATGGGTTTTCTATGGAGGGAAAGAGAAGATGAAGACCAAAAGAACAATAAAAATGTACTTTGCAAAATTACCATGTTCTCTTTTTGCAATTCATGACAACATGGAGAGCTTGAAAGCTGATCTTAGTATATCTACCAACTCCACAAACCTGCAAAGTTTCTGGCGTCTCTATCTTCTACCTGTATAAATTGACTAATGCTCAAAGATTACTGTGGCCTGAAATGGCCTAACTGAAAATATCAAGGAAAACATTTTAATTTGGGGGGATTTTGTCGGAATTGCTGCACATATGAGTAAAGTCACATCACATTTGATCTTGCATTTTTCTGGGTTCTGTGTTAAGATTATAACATGGATTCCAGGAAATAATTTCTGACTTCCTTCCTGAAAGTCTGTGTGGCATCTGATCATAGGAAAGAGTCCATTAGACTAGGAATAAAAGGTTTGACAGAACCAAAGTGTTTGCTGCTTATGATCAGCTCGTGTGTCGCGAGTAGGACAGGGTTACGCCATAACACACAGAAAAAAATTCTCAAGTTTCAGACCTAGTGGGCTATGCAAGCTGACAGAAAATTGTCTATTTAATTTTTATTTCTCTCCAGGGCTGATGTGCTTACAAGATGGGATCAATGCTGTACATTAGTTTGTCCACTCCGAATACTCTGCTTTTCGTATACTTACATTTTGAGGAATTCCAGGAAAAGGAAAGAAACAAACCAAGAAAACAAAACGTTTAACTTAGAGATTAAGATTTTTAAAACAAACAAACAAACAAACCAGCAAGTAGATCTCTCAAATCTAATGAAAAAGCAAAAACTAAGGAAGAAAAATCAACACAGGTGGAAAAATAGTTCTATCAAAAGCTATGCTTTCTAATAAAGCTTTTGTAAAATTTTTTACACAGTTTTCACAATTAAATGTACCAAATCAGTGTCATATTCTGATAAAACCCTGAATTAATTTTTCAGGCATGAAATTCCCTCAAAATCGCCTCTCTATATGTTTGTAAAACAGGAATCCACCTTCGCAGAAATATAAGGCCTTTTTGCTTAGGAACTTGGAGCTTGGAAAATTAATCTTTTTGGCAACTGAAAGATAAAAACTGTCTGCTGTAGAAAATGGCTTGGATATTGAGCACTGAAGGAAGACGTTTTTAAAACTTCACTGAAGGGAAAGCTTTTTAAAGTATAGTTTGATAATTCATGCAATCTTTGCATTGCATGTCTGCATGGAAATCCTCAGCTTTCTCAGTATCTTGGAAAAGAATTTCAGAAAGTCATACAAAATGATACTGAGAAAAGTCAAGGTCTGAGGCCCTATCTTCTTCCCATTAGATTAAATAGAAAATAAAAATAAACTCTATTGTTTCTCCCCTTGTCCAAGACAAGGCTGGGAATGAGGTGTGGAAACTAAACCATGGTCTCAAGCTTAAAGGTAGTCCTTTTAGGTCAGGGCTCTGGCACACCAGCAAGTCATTGTAGGAAATGCAAATTTCCACTTTGCATTGCAGCAACCTTTCTGTTGGTAGGGGACTTCTGTCTCCAGGGCTGCCGACCTGGCAAATTTCACACTCATTTAAAAAATAACACACAGAAAATTAAACAAAACCAGAGTTGAGGAAAAACACATCAATGCAGAGGCTCTATTTAAAGAGGAATTTGGACCTTCTGTGATGTTTCCTGTATTTTAAATGCTTTTCTTTTTCCACTCAATACATTAAAGGGACATGATCAAGGCTAAAGGACCTAAAATTAGACCTGCCAGCTGTGTTTTGGTTTGTGAGTATTCACAGGTCATGTTGTCCCTGTGCACTCACTGTCTGATCCATTCCCTGAAGGAGGGAAAACATTGCAACGTAAAGGAATTCTGATACCTCTTATGTACTTCAGTATAGTCTCTGCTCTCCTCAGAGTAAATTAGACAGACAGAAAGAAGGCAGAAGACACATACCTCTGATCTTAGAAGAAGCATAGGGCACTTGGATTGTTATTTTATCCTTAGCATCTATGTTTCATCTTTCATTTTGGGAAAATAATGGGTTTTAAAAGTTCATACAGGTAAAAATACATTAATATTCTGAAATATATTTGATTTTGGGTCAATCATGTTATCTTTTACAAGATTTTCTGAAAATATCTAACCCTTCCATAGTCCTGCCAATGCAAGCTGAGTTTTTTGTGTCTTAAATCACTCATTAGACTGCCAATTTTCCACCTAATAGCTCATCTAATTACTGAAAAGCAGCTCTAGATAGTTTGCAATTGCTCTATAAAACTTACTATTAAAATTTTGAGGGGCAGTTTATCCAAGAGGCATTAATCTGACCTCTAATTTTCAGGTGGTACAGTCCTAACTAATTTGCTTTCACAGGTCAAGTAGTACACATATAACCGTACAGTTTGGCTGTGTTTTCAATCTTTGCATGTGCAAAATAAAGAATTTTGAGTTGAGGACCTCAAAATTAGATGCAGTTTTGGATAGTTTGTCCTTACAAATCTGCCAGATGATCTCTGCTTTTGTCAGAACAATCACCCAAATGAGTCAGTCAAATAGACATGGGTGTGTTATTGCCCTGTAATTAAGGGTTGACAAAAATCTGTAATTTTCAAAGTACTAATTGAAAACGCATGTGGAAATGTTATACAGAAAGCTAAATTTAATAATGTTAAAAGCAGCGCTCTTTTCAAAAAGAGGTCCATATTTTGAATCAGAGTAAGTCTCCAGGAGAGTAAATTTTTTTGAATACAAATGCAGCATTTTAAGCTCAAGCAAATCCTGGAAAACACCAGCTCAAAAGCAGCAGTGTTAACAGGACTCTTCACATTGTCTCTCTCCCACAACCCCAAGATGAAGAAAGCAGTTGCATAGAACCAGAACAGCTCCAGCTGCCTCCTCACTGGACTCATGTTCTCTGTACTTTCTTCTGTAAAACTGGCACACAGGTGCCAACACTGCAGAAATGGGTCATAGTCTCCAAATGCACCTAATTAAATTTGAAGGGGGGGAGGGGTTGCACCATAACGCGCAATACTCATCCTCCAGCCCCTTTCAACTCCCCCTCAGTCTTTTGGGCTTCTAAGAAGGCCTCACACTATGCAGATACAACCCTGGTGTCAAAAAATATGGAATTTGTTACAAGAGTTCTCAAGGGAATACTTCACTACAGAACTAGAAAGAAGTAAACAGGGATACATTACAGACAAAGAAAAAATTTTGAAGATAATGTAAGAACTTTCTTTGTTGATTTGGTTTTGTATCCTGTCCTCTGTTAAAATTTAAAATGTATGTATCAAGGCAAAAGGAGATTTACCTTTGTTACTAAAATATTTGCAAATCATGCACACTCAGAAAGACAAAAAATCAGAGTTCTTAAATCAGGATGTACTTAGAAGTAAGAGAAAACAATCATATTATCAAGAAAGAGATAAGAATCCCTCTACCATCATATGATCTTTTCCCTCCCGGGGTCTAACTTTGGAGTCCAGAGAACAAAGTGGTCAGAGCCCATGGAGCTGGTGAGAACTCATTCTGGGAGGTAGAGAGGTGTACGTGAGATTCTTTCCATTCCCATCCAAAGATTTAAGTACATCCATGGTAACATCTAGGTGACATTTTACAGTCATAGAATGACTACATTTTATAATACTAGAAACCACAGGACAAATGTAACTTAAATACTGCTTAAGGAAACAGTGGTAAATGAAATCTATAGAGTGCAGCATATTTTTAGTATCTATGCTGTGTTGTACAATTTGTTTAATAAGGGATAGTTTTTATGACTTTCTCTTGCCATTTAATTTCAATTTTGCAGCTATACAGCTTCTGAAACAGCAAATTCTTGATTAGTGTGCGGTGATGATGCAAAATTTTAAGTGTGAATTAAGGCAATATTACAGTACATTCATGTATTTATCAGGAAGCATAATACACAATTCTAGTGGCAACTATGCAGCCACTGGAGCGACCTCACTAGTTTAATATGCTCAGAGTTGCTGTACAAAGTGAGAAAACAAGTGTATCAGCATTGCATTAACCATGTTTTGCTGTAATCATAAGCAAGTTTTGTTAATATGTATTAACACAAGGCAACTTAAAAAAAAGATTGTAGATGCCAAGTGTAAAAATGTTGTTGATATACAATGTATATTACAAAGCAGCAGTAGTAAAATAGATCTAGAATTTTGTTTTTCCATATATTAACTTGCTAAAGAGATTAAAAACAACCAACCAACCAACCAACCAAAAAAACCCCACCACACCACACAACAAATACACAAAACACCAAACACATAACAAAAAGCTCTTATTTTGGCTATTCAGTTGTTAGCATGATTTCTGTGTAACTGTACATATGCTAATGTACACATTTACTGTGTGCGTTTCTGTGCATACATCTACATATACACAAGAAATACAGCACATATTTTTATATATACATATATTGTCACATATAAACACATATGCTCCAGAGCTTTCCTTTTAGTGTTTTTCTTGAATCTTTACATGAATAATATCCAGCATCATGGACCTTGAACACTGATGACTCCGGTTAACGCTTTTATCCTTTGCTTGAAATTACAGGATCAGTCTAGCCAGAATTTATGAGAACCAGACCCCAGACCTCACATAGCTCACATATTAGACCATTAGGTATCTAACTACCTCTGAACAATTTCAATGCATTATCTTGCCTTCTCCCTGGGGCACAAACTTCACTCGTCCATACTTTTAATATATTTTGTCTGCATGAAGCAGATCGAGTTATTACATGCCAGCAGATCACGACTTACAGAAATCTCATTGCTCTACAGTGATGCAACTAATATCTCTCCCTTCTCCATTCTGAGATAGCGCAGTAAAGAAATGGTCAGTGGTGTAATTTTCACTAAATTAATTGAGAGTGTATTGAATGCAGATTTGCTATTTAAGCTTGCAGATGGGCTAATTAAATCTTTCCACCTTGAAATATATGTGTGTGCATATATATGCTGATATACCACCATCCATATTGACATAGCTAAACAGAAGAATTTTTCAAATTGCTTAGAACGCTCACTACTGCACTTCACATAGTGTCCTTCTGCTGTGAGAAGTTTAGCACTTAATTTTCAAAGACAATGTAAAATCACGGTGTTGCTGCCAAACATACATTTGCACTATGGGACTGGAGTGGTTTTGTTTTGGGTTGGGGTTTTTTTGATTGAAATAGAACATAAAGTAAGATTAGAAATCAATTGACCTGTGAACTCTCCTGAACCTTTTACCTGGTTGCAAGGCCATTACGTTCTTTTCTTTCATTAGCTTTTTGTTGGAGCAAGGCTGAACAGGAAACAAGGGTGATCCTGTCTTGTCCCTAGAGGCTGTTCATCAGCTGGCTCAGTTTACAGCAATAAAAAAAAAATTGGAAACATATAACAAGTCAGAAACCTTATATTTTTCTTTAAACATTATGATCAGCATTATAATACTAATATTAATAGCAGAGGATAACTGGGGAATTGCACTCTTTTTCGAATTCCTCTTCTGCAAAATGATATGCATGTATTTTCCCTGCGTTAAAGTACCTGCCTTTATACCCCAGTTCTAGATAACAAAGTGATTTTAGTTTGGATCTGCTAAATTAGTTTCCTTTATAGGTTTCATTCTCAATGAACAGAAGATTACTCATGACAATTCTGTATTTCAAATTTTAAATCATTCTTTAAAAAACAGAAGGGAAAACCTTGTTTCTCCTTTCAAAAGCAGTTTGAATCCCTATTCTGCAAAGTGCTCAGTGTCTTGAAAGAGATGCTTAGTGCCAGAGCAACCACAAGAGAAGCAGGGGTACTCGGCACCTCAGGGAAGGCGCTTCACACTACAGAGGATTGGACACTTAATTCCTAACTAAAACAAACTCTGTCAAAAGGTCATCAGTCCTGGAGACTAAAACAGTTTTGATGAAGTCCAGTCTCCCACTCTGTTGACAAGCGTCTCAATTATTTTCAACAGCTCTTGGTGTCTACATCAGAAGAATGCAGAGCAATCATCAGGCTGAGGTAACCACAGGTCCCTCTGTGAGAATCTGCAGAACATGCACGCTGAGCAGCACTTTAGGACAGCTATTTTTTTTCCACCTGAGGTAGGAATAACTAATGATGTAACCAAGTTATCAGCTACACGTTTTGACATACCAGCAGTGCATGAACTAATGCCTTGTAACTGCAATGCAAGAAGAAATAGCCCCTCAGGATAAATTCTTTGGAAGTCTATGCGAGCAAAGCGATGAAATGTCTGGATGGAAAAATCTAGAACTTTTAAATAGGACTGGATAGGACTTAACCCTGATAAAGTTTCCTGTGCGCTATACTACTTGAACAAGGTAAAGCTAATCTGGTACTGATTGATGAGTCTTTACTGGTTTGCCTTAACATCTAGATTAATTTAAGACACAAGCTGTAGCAAAAAAATTACCATACTCTTCCTCTTTGCACTCCCCTGGTCTTGATGACCAGTAGCACATACCTGTGCTATATATATATACACAGTATATGCACAATACATACACACCTACGACATCTCAGACTTCAACTTCCTCATTTTTTGACCAGGTGATTGTTCCGTAACTGCTTGCTCATTACTTGCCCACAGCTCCCTTGCCCAAAGCTGTGCCTCTCCCTCTTCAGAAAGTTGCCAGGTAGAGGTTTAGCAGTAAACATGCCTTTCAATAATCTAGCTGCATCCTTTCCTGTCTTTGTCTCCAACTGCCTCTCCAGTACATCTCTCCAACTGCCACAAACTGCACAGACTTTGGGGCTACTGCTGCACAAAATTCCCATTTTTCCCAGTACTCCAGTACATTTTCTGGAATGCTTCTGAATGCCTAGGCTATTGCTGACAGGCGAGTCCAAATGATATGTGCTACTTTTGCATTTACAGCTTAGCTCGCATTGCTGTGATGGGAGGCAAATCTTCTCTTGGTTTCTTGAAAGCGATATACTAACAGTACACGGAGGCAGTGCACCTTCCTGAAGAAAGGTCTTCTAAGCCTGCAGAACATGCAAGAGGTAGATGTCCTCTAAAAATAGCTATGGGGCTCCCTTTCTGAAATGAAATTCATTTTGGCACACAGTTTAAAAAACAAAACAGAGCAAAACAAACCAAATAAATTCAAACACCAACTTTCCCCCAGTGTAAAGCATAATGAATGAGAAAATAACAAATGAATTTAAGACACACAAGAAAAGCATTAATATTCACAGAATCACAGAATGGTTGAGGTTGGAAAAGATATGTGGAGGTTATCTGGTCTGACCCCTATGCTCAGGCAGGGTCACCTAGAGCTGGTTTCCCAGAACCAGGTCCAGATGACTTTTGAATACCTCCAAGGATGGAGACTCCACAACCTCCCTGGGCAACTTATGCCAGTGCTCAGTCACCCTTACAGAGTGTTTCCTGTGTTTCAGTTTTTGCCTGTTGTCTCTGGTCCTGTCCCTGGGAACCACTGAGAAGAGAGTGGATCTCTTCATTTTTGCACCTTCCCTTCAAGTATTCTTATACATTGATGAGATTCCCCCTGAGCCTTTTCTTCTCTAGGCTAGACAGTCCCAGATCCCCTAGGTTTTCTTTGTATGGAGCAAGATGCTCCAGTCCCTTAATCATCTTCATGGCCCTTCACTGGATTTCTCCACTATGTACTGGAAACATAGCTGAAAATGGAATCCAGGAAACAGAGCTCAAAAGATGTTAACTACTGTGGTATTTTCGCCATCTCTTATGCTCTCATATGAGAGAATGGGCCCTTGCAATGTTGTCTCCAATGTGGTGTCTAAAGGAAGGTATGGAAAGCTCAGTAAAGGATCTCTATTGACTAGACTCAGTATCCCACACCAGAAGAAAAAAAGTTTTCAGCATCGCTCCTCACAGTTCTTTCTAATACTTGATGTTGGTTAGCTACAAAATTATTTCTAAGGTTTTTAGAAGAGATATATTATTAGTGGTAACTATTCACAGGTATGCATTTTGTCCTTGCTAGCACGCATTTTAAGCTCAGAAAACTCATTTGACATCACAAAAGAAGACATGAACGAAAGACATAAAGACAGACTCAGAAAAAATGAGATGACCATATTAGCTGCTCAATAAATTATTTCTACTGTTTTCAGTGCTATGTCAACTGCTTATGGCATGTGCTGAGGAAATGGCAGAGAGATGTGAGGGATATCAGCACCCATGAGAACTCCCAGAAGCTTAACCTAGGAAGACTATTTCCCCTCTAGACCACGGCAAAAGAGACTATTATGCTGATTATGAGAAAATTAAATGAAGTCTCAATGTTAACTCTCAGGACATGCTTCTTGCTGCAGAAGGTTGCCTGCAATCTATTTTCACTTACTTGAGCTCAGATTTAGTGCTTTTTGAAAGCACAGGAATTAATCCTATACCTGTGGTCTTAATATTTGTACAAGAAGCATATTCTTCCCAGCTATATAGCTACATTATAGACCTTTCAACTTCCCAAGGCCTCTGTGCATGTGACCCTGCATGTCAGGTCACTGCAGAACAAGAAAAAAGGGAAGAGTTGTGTGGAAGGCATGTAGCCCCTCACATAACAGCAGAGAGTCCATGTTCCAGATATGTCTCTGTCAGGAGCCTTTTGATTGCTAGATTTACACTTCTAAAGAGCAGCCCGGTGCAGCAGTTTCTCTCCCATTCCGCGATTTCCCATGGCCCAGGCTACAGCTAAGTGTCTATAGGTCTGTCTGGCACAAGCGATCATGAAGCAGAACAGAAATTGTGGGGCCCAAAAGTAAAGCTGTAAGTGCATGACTTGTTTTCTGAAAATACATGGGACAGTGTGAAAGAAGTCAGACAAATGTCTCTTTCTCAGCGTTTAAGACTTGGCAGGTCTGCTAGCTGTAGAGCTCAGCAGCCTATATAGCAACTTCTCTTTGCCATCCAAGTTCAGTTGATTATTCACTGCAAGGCAGCCAAAAAAAAGAATGGCGATAGAGGGCAATGAAGTCATATTGCTCCCCCTCCAACAGATTTCAACTTCATCTCCCATATCCATATTTGGATTTCAATGGGACTCTCTACAAGTGCTGTGGATTCTGACATACAACTGCAGACAGACTTTTCTACATTTAAATTTGCTGTGTAAAAAACAAAGGCAGCAAAACCAGCTACTTTCATTCATTGAAATGCAAATAGACATATATAACAACAACAACTATAGAGATTATAAAAATTATAACATACATTTGTGTCAGTATTTTATTTATTCATCTGAGGTACTTTTCTATATACACACTGTCTTCAGCTTTCACAGTAATTTCCAAACCAAGACTTTTCAGTGAAGTGAAGCTGAGAAATTTGTGCTCTATTAATATTAAAGCCTTTTTTGAGCTGACGGAGTTGTTTAAATTGCTTTTGTCTGTTGCTATACTGTGGTTCTACTGTTAATAATTCTTCCAGTTTATTTCAGAATTTCTGGCTTTCATAATTACAATTAAGTATGTTTTGCATAGATTTTGCTCCAACTGACCACCCCAGATTAGAGCATGACCTGATGTATTATTTCTGTTACCTCTGTAGTTTGGAGGACAAAGAAATTCACACGCACTGCCCACAGTATTTTTCAGTTTCTGTTCAGGGTATTTCTTTCTTGACAGTGCAATGCACCTGTTTTGATAATCTACCCTTGGAAGTTAAGGGAGCCTGTGAATTTCCAGGCGGCTGTGGGAAAGAAGGCTGTGTAGTCAACAGACCTCTATACTGACAGTCTGATGAGACTTTCTATTGATCTCTTATCCTGAGACTCCAATTCACAATTCCTACATGACCATTATCACATAATTTGTTTCCATTGGTCACTTGGGTTTACACAACACCATCGGTGAATAATACCCAAAATCTCATCTCATTTATATTTGATTATATTAAAAAAACGATATGCCACTGGACTTCTCATCGACTGCATGAAAGTAGGAGGAGGAAATTTAGCAATTCTGAAATTAGGGATTCTTTTGAGAAGTGAACCTTTTTGAAGATAGAAACAATATTTTGATGGATAGATGTGCAAGGGAAATATTAATTTGCCACAGAAGAATCTGCAGAAATCCTGGTGAGTGAAAAAGTTCCACCTGGACCTACAACTGCTGGACAGATAGTTCCGAGTCCCACAAAACAAACAGAAGAGAGACAAGACAAGAGAAACAGTTTATTTTGGGGTAAGAAGGACAATGAGAAAAGGAAGAGTAAATGTAGTCTATTGTCCAGTTTTCTCAATTCATGACATGCCAGTCTGGAAAAAAATGTTAGTATATTTCTCTTTTTTAATGTGCTGGTGGAAAGTCAGCATGACATTTTCTCTCAATTTTGTCTAAAATCAGGCACCTGAGTTCATCTTTGATCCTTCATTATTCTTAACCATTGTAGTTCAAGGTTGCCCACAAAGATTCATCACTACATTCAGTGCTGCAGAAATCTGTGTAAAGACAAAGACCTAACAACAACATCTTAGTTGTTATCAAATCAGCAATCTTATTTTCTTAGTTACTTGGCACTGCCATATCCTATGGATTTAGTGAGAATCATGTGGATTGAGCCTTAAGGAAATCAGGTGGGACATTTTACAATTTTTTTCCCCCAACAAAATTTAAAAAATATTCTTCCCACTTTATCTGACTGAAAAGGTGTTAAGGGGCAAAATTCTATTATGATTACTGTCATTTCTTGGTAAAGTCTGCAAAACACTTTGAAAATTATAAAGTGCAAATGTTAACCATAGTGTCCTCACGAAATCCCCATTGCCTATCTAAGTTTCCTCCTACAACTTCACAGGGTGTTGTTGTGTTTACCCTTGCTTCTGTGCTATGTTGTTTTGTACTTTTTGGGCTTTGTTAAGAGTGGAAGGTATCACAGATGTTTCTGCATTTAAGTGATGAGTGAAGATTCCTACACTGTACTGTACTGTACCATGCTGGCACATGTTGATGGTTCCTGCAGTTAGGGACTCTAACAAGATTTAAAATTTCATTGTTGGGGGTTTTTTTTAACGTGTTATTTTTTCTGTGGTAGACCTTCTGTGGTAGACTCAGCAGCAATCACATCACTGGACTGGGGAAATGCCATTTCTTTGCCCCAGGAAAATACTCATTGTATATACAAAACATGATGCAAACTTTAATTGTATGAATACATAAAATTTTCTCTCCTTCCAGTGAAAGGATACAAGCTTCATTCACCACAAAGGCCATAGAGAGTGAAACTGAGAATGAAGAAAATATCTGGCATTCTCTACCTTCAAAGTCCTTCACTTAGCAACCTACAAAGTGTTTTTTGAGCCTAGCTATTGTCTGTATATGAGGTCATAACAGTACAACAGGCAAATCTGAAGTTGTACTTGGTTTTTGAATATGCAAAAGTATGCTATATAGCTGGTTAATGAGAGAACTTTGCTCTTGTCTCAGTGATCTCCAAGAACTCCACTTGCAATATTCCTGTCACAAAAGACTGCATTATAAGCTTCATACTGCTGCCATAGCCCAAACTTCCTAAATGTTCAGTTTTAGTAGTTCCTTAATTTTGACCACTGCCTTCAGGGATCCAGTATCTGAAATATCTGTTTGCCTAACAAAAATTTAAAAAAAAAGGCTGAGCTATCTTCCCACTGCACATGGTATGCAACTGAAGTATAAATATTTCACTTGATATTTGTTATCTTTTTTGATGCCTTAGAAACTTCAAGACAAGTTATCTAAATAATTCCAGTGTTACATTCCTATCTCAAGTCTTACCTCTCTAATACTTATCACACTGAGTACTCTACAGCTTTCCATCCCTTCCTTCATCCAGAGGAACATTTCTCTTTACTGCTCATCAAAAAAATTCTCCCCTCAAAATAGCAGTATGTCTGTTAAATACATATATAATATAAATAGGCTTTGTAGAAATCTGACATACTACATGTTGATATAGTGCTGATGCAGAGATTCATTAAAAAGAACTTCCCCATTCACCTTCCATGTAAATATTTGAAGATGCAGTCTTCTTATGAATTTGTAAAAAGACTTCCAAAGTTGTGCTGCACTGGATGTGCACGTGTCTTTAGGTTCTTATATTTCTGCTCTGACACTGACTTGAATTTGAATCAAATCAGTGAATATTTCACTCAGTGGATGCACTGAGTGACCTATGTGAAAATAATTTCAAATCTGCTCCCATGGCCATGTTTAGAACCAACCACAATGTCAACAGATGATTTTTCAACAGTGCTCACCATTTTCACTGAGTTTTTTTAAAATCCTGGGCTCTGTGTGCAAATGTTTGCTTTGCATACCCTGTCCACAACCCTTCTGACACATTTGCTGTCTGTCTCAGCCGAAAGCACTGAAGAGCATTTCAGCAGAGTAACTCGTAAGACAGGTTTGGTGCTAGACTCTGTGGAAAGGCTTGGTTCCCTCTTTCATTTGAACACCTCTCGTTGGTGTTTAAGCAGAGAGATGTCAGTCTTTAGGCATCTCTGCCATCTTCAAGGGCAACTTAATTAAAATATTTATCTGTTAAACCAAAAAAGCTTCACCAAAATTCAAGCCTACCCTTTCCATACTGAACGCTTGTGACTATCTTTGTTGGCTTTAGTTCTCAAAGATGACTCTCCATTATTTTTTTTTGAGACTTGGATCAAGTCCTAAGAATATAAATCATGTCAAAAGACTGCACAATTTATTTTATTTGTATGAGACATGCATGAGAAGTCATATCAGAAAATTCCCTGTTACCATTAATGATTCACACATGTGTGGCTATATATATATAGGTCAAGCTTAGTCTGTGAACCAAAGGACACACCAATTTTGAAATCCTTGCCAATTGCGTACATAGTTTCCATAGGTTTGACTTTGTTCCTTCCGATTAGGAAGTGAGTAGAAACTCCTGAAGGGCTAAACAACTTTTAAACCGCTCTGAGGAAAGTAAACCAAAGCAGTTCTGGTGAAACCAAATGATCTGACAACATTAAATTCGATGTAAGTGCTGTCCTGCTGGTTTTGGGTTTTTTCACTGCAGCTCAGACACTGACCTTAGAGCTTTTCATTTATAGTACTGTAGTAGCTGCACAGATACTCCAGTCGGTCGTCTTCTAATGCAGGCTAAAAAAATGAAAGTTAATGTTTCCATATAGGAAAAACTCTCAACCAGTGATGCATGTAAAATGCTGTTATGTTGATTGAGCAGTTGGGGTTTTTGATATGTATCCCAGATATTTCATCAGTATGGCAACACCTTACATTACACTGTCTCTGACGATCTTGGATCAGTCCCACCTGGTCGTATCTAAAGCCTGGAGACCTCAGTCTTGAAGTACCTCTCAAATACACAATGAACATTAATGATTTTATGATCTAATGTTTTTTTCTATAATATAATTTAAGGAAGGTACATAGGCAAACTGCTAACATCTGCTATCAATAGGCTGTATTTAGGGACTTGGGTTTATCAGATATGTAGCTTCTCTAACAGTACACATGGTGATATTCCTAATAGCATACAGTTAATGACAGTCATTTAAGCTACATACACAGATAAATACATTCAACTATCACTTGTACAGCTGTGAATTAGTTTCAGAATAGTCTATAGAAAGAACACTAAAAAGGAATGGTAGCCTCAACTAAAAAAAAAGGAAATCTATTTCTTTAATTATTTTATTGTCAATGTTATTTGCATCTACCTGGAAAACTGCATTTTGCATAACATAGGCAAACAAAGTGGATACTTCTCTACTCTAAACCTTCACAGAACAAATCAATCTGGATTCATATCCCAAGCTGGTCAGGGACAATGATGTAGGACGGTGCTGCCTAACCAAAGGGTCATGACACCAACCGAGGCCATGGTGTTTATGAGATAGGACAGAAACCTAGCTGAAGTCTAGTAGCAGAAATGGTGTTTGCACCTGGAGGTAAAGTCATGAGACTAGAAGGTAAAATGGCATTGAAGTCATCTAAGTGAAGTCATACTCTTGCTGGACCTCCTTTCTCTAATTTTCATTCAAACAGTTAAAAATCTAGCTGGTTTACCACCAATAAACAGGAAAGAAAGGGCTTCTTAAATATAGGCAAGATCACTGGTGTCAGCATATTAATACTGAACTTTGGTTTTAGAAACAACCAAAAGCAAAAGAAAACTTAATTATACTTTCTAGACCCTTTTGTGTAGCATTCCTTTGCACTAGAAAGTTTATTCACACATCTACTTATTTCTACAATAAGTCACAGAAACAAATTTTCTGGTAATATTTTAAGTGCTTCAAAAAGTCAGGTGGGATCTTTAGATAAAGACTTTCACTCATGCTAACCCACTGTCAAAAGTAATTTTAAATCCTTCTTCAAGTTTTTAACAGTTAAAAGATGAAGTCTGCAGTTTTTTGGAAAATTGTAAAAACTGTTTTAGTTTTTTTTTTGGTACAGATATTACAGATACTGAAAAAAAAAACCCCAATTAAAAAAACCCTGAAGGTGTGGACAATTAACATAAAAAAACTTAGCTGCAAAATAACATGAAAAGAATTAACATCTGGAAAGCTATTATGCTCTTTCTCTTTTAGATGACATGGATTGGTTTTTTAAGCTTGATTTCTGGATGTTGGCTAGAAGCCAAAAAGAAAAAAAGAAGCCCTGAATTCTTCTGCATGGTTGGTTTCTGGAGAAGTCACCTAAGCAAGCATCAGTAAGTGTCAGAGGAAATCAAAGGATTTCCATTTCAGAAGAACTGGCTCCAAAAAATTGTTATCAGTGCATAGGCATGGTGAAGATGAGGTGACTTTTGTCATTCCCTGATTGCAGGAACTGTCAGGGGCTACAAGAGCCTCAGTCAAAACAGTATAAGCTGGAGGACTCTCAGAGATGCTGTAAATCTACTGGCTGATAACAGACTCTTCAGAAGTGCATCTAGAAATCAATGGAGTACATATGTGCTCTGGATACAGCTTGATATGTGCATGCCCAGTTTAGGGGTCTTTACTAATCTTAGTGTTAATTGTTCACTGTACAGTGACCACTGTGTTGTGCCAACACAGGACCCACTTTCCTACTTTCTTTTGAGACTGAGTTTGAAACAGATTCTAAAGGTGCATCAAACAATTTTGCAGGGGCATCTGTGAATTTATACATAGCGACTAAGGAAAACTGTATTGCTTTCCAGCCACTGCAGGCACCGATTCCTTCAGAGCTAAATTCAGTGAAAGTGGAAATCAACATTTTAAAGGTGCCTTTTGTGGCATTCAAAAAATGCAGATCATTAATTTCTGAGCTGAAGCAGCGGCCTAGGCCAAACATGCCAGTATAAAAAGTCAGTGCTCTTCAGTCTACATTTTAGGCTTGCCAGAAAAAGCTAAATTTCATTGGAGCTATGTCATCAGTACCAAGTGAAGACTTGCCCCTCCAATCTTCCTGTGGCCAGGGCACAGGGCAGAGGACATGGATGCTTTGCTGGACTGAGAGATGGCATTAGAAAAAACTGCTCAAAGGAGAACTGATGTTTGCAGGGCCAGGAAAAGACTGGCTAATGCAACACAAGGTGGTGGCAGTGTAGGGGAGGTGAAAAAAGCCCCATTCCCTCGGGAAGAAGAGAGGCTCAGTCATGTTCCCTTCTGGGAATGCTTCTGGACTGCGAAACAAGATACTTCTGCATAGAAAAACACAACATGTGCTTATCAGTTATGGTAAAACATATGTCAATTTAATTTTTAATCTTTTCTAGATGTCTGTCCCTGTATCTACAGTACCAAGATTTATAAATGATAAAGACAGAAAAATATCTTATTCTGCACATATTTATTAACACTAGGATTTTACCTTAGGCTATTGGCTGAAAACCTGTCTTAATTTTTATTCAAGATGGATTCATTTGACCAGTACAGTGTGCTCTGGTCACTGGTGTAGTCTTGGGGCATCTACACAATTAACTCTCCCTCATTGCACATCAGTGGCATGTTAAGTTTTTCCTAATAACCTATGTGGATGCATATAACTTCACTACAATATATGAAGCATGTCCAATAAAAGGAACATTGATGGGCGCTTTAGTTCTAAACTGCATCAAGATTTCATATGGCTAGACCAAGGAGAAAGGGAATTTGGTCATTAAAGCAACTGTATCCTCCAAGCCTTTCCCAAAAGTCTATATCCATAGTTAAAACAGAGAAATCAAAATAAATTAAATCTGAAACCTGATGCACGAGATCAAGAGTGAAAGAAAATAAGATATTTTCCACGTTAAGTACTTAAATATATTCACCATATCGGCCACATCACAGTTAGTAGGGCTGAAAGCAAGGATGCCCAAGTTTAAAAAAAAAGAACCGCAAAAACTTACAGCAATCACCATACCTCCCCAAGACTGCCATGAATCCCAGATTTCTGGGCTTGAGGTGATACTGATACACACTTTTGGACATAGTTACATAAATTAGATCTCAAATCAAAATGCCACTTTCTTTTCATTGTTTTCATTTCCCTCAGGGCCAAGAGCATTGACCGCTGCTGAAAACAGCCTTAGGACCCAGAATCCTGCAATACCACTATCTTCCTAAATCCCACCAGTTACAAAGGTTAGTTTTTTACATTTAAAATGAGGTAGATGTGGATGAGACAACTCCACGGTTCCAATTCCAGGCATGTCCATGTGCTGTTTTCTAAATCCAGCCAAAACCAGACTTAATTTACTCTCCTGTACTTTAAAGGCAAGAATCTTTGGCACTTTGACAAAATATGAATCCTGTTGCAGCAGTTCTTAAAGCCATATCAACAAAATTTGACATCTTAACTTAAGCTGCTGATGAAGATGAGTGAGCTCAAAGTGAGAAATTACACAGGCAAAGTCTTTGCAACTCCTTTTGGACAACTCTTTCATGGGAACATGATTTAAAACATTTCAGCAATTCATTTTTCTGTAGAAGACCACAATAAACACACGGAAATTTTAAGTCAGTACACGGAAGCCAGAAATATCCAAAGAAAGACTGTGACATGCTACTCTGACTCCTAGAGGCCTAGTCCTTTACATTAAACTGTCCTGATTTAATAAAGCAAAAAAGAGTACAATATGGTACAAAGGTTTTCATTTCCACATCTTTCCATCATTGATCAATACATTACTTTCTATGTTGTTTGAAAATACAATGTAACATTAAGGAATTTCCAATATTTAAATAGTAATTTAACATCTTTTAGGCATTTAATAAAATAAAAAGGTAGAAATTAGTTATTTGATACATAATATTGCAAACATTGATCTTAGTATAGACTTCAGTGACTCATGAACTCCATAATGCATAGTTGAATAAACCTAAACCAGTCAATTCACACAAATCTGCTGTCATCACATAAAAGCTTCACTCCACTTTCATTTACAGACCTTCACAAAAAAAATCTTAGTCCACATTATAATCTCCCTTTCACTAACTATCCATTTAATCTGATTTTACAGTGGCGTAAATTACATCCATATGAGATTCAGTGTACAATTTTTATTTACTAACCATAAAGTTGTTTCCTGGTAATGTGCACTACTACCTAAAAGTGATACCTAAATTATGCCCGTAAGAACTTCAGTGTCCTCTCTAAACATACTGTAGCCAATCCAATTAAAAAGATGATGTGACTAGGCTTTGTCCTAACTTTACCTAAATTATTCAAATTCTTCAGCAGCTTCTATCAGAGGACATAGTGCTGAGGGGAACATCGTAGTGCACAGTCGCTTGCACAGTAAGTGCAATGACATTTTCCTGTGTGATTTGTACACGCAGTATGGATCTCTTTCATATGCAAGTGACATCGTGCAAAAAATGAGCTTGTGCGTTCACATACAGAACACTGCTGCTCTTCTTCACCAGTGAAATGGCCTAATGGGTCTAAAACCAGACAGACTTACACAACTAGAGGAGAGCCACAAATGCTAGATGTACAGCACAGTCCTGAGTGCAGTAGCATGGCAAAGCAAAAGAAGGGCTGATCAGACAGCTGTTGCTTTCTGACGCCACCAGCTACCTCCTCTCTGCGCCAGAGCTGGTGTAGAAACAGCATCTGTGTCAAGGTGCCATAGACAGATGTTTTGGGGTCACTCTGCTGCGTCTCAGTGACAGCTGGGAATCAAACTGTTTTATGTAAAGTGCCTTTATATGTTAAGGAGGCCTTCCACAAATTATAACTAGTGCATCTCTAAATAAACTTTGAGGAGCCACCCCTAAGGGGGGAGAGTTAAGTACCATTTCCAAACTACTATATATACTGTCCATACGACAGTCCTGTTGTGGTGGAGAAAAGAGCTGCAGCTAACGTTGCTGAAGGTGGGTAATGATTACACGAAAACTACTTTTCTGGTTTCACTGTTGTATCAGACTACAGATACTCCCTGCCTGGATACGTCTGCTACCTGAAAGATCAAGACCTATTCACCTTGCCTATGTAAGTGGGTGTAGGTAAATGAGCTGCGTAGAACTTGGTCTCTAAGCAGAATATAAAAGCGTCTTTAAACAGTTCATTATCATAGGCAGAGTAGCATGATAAAAGTGAGGGACACCTTTCTAACAAACAGAAAAGGTTAGTCTTCCACTGTCAAATGTACAGATGCCCTTAATGGACATAACTTTTCCAGACCCTTCAGCATGTCTCTTTCAGGAGGAACCACTCTGACTTAAAACACCTTGGATAGCCAGCAAACTAGGCATAAAGTAATACATTTAGTCTCAGCCTCTGACACTGCATATGTACTTATAGGTACAAGTACTTACAATGACTCAAAAAATATTATGTTAAATCACTGCGGGGGGCAGGGAAGGGAGTGGGGGCAGTGGAGAATAAAAGTAGTCTTTTTCAAGAATGAGTGTTTGACCTGCAAATTGGTAACAAAAAAAAAAAAAAAACAACTGAACTCAAGAGGTTGTAAGTATTGTAAACAGATTAGAAAAGGGGTTTTTTCTGGACAAAAACTTTGCTTTTAAAAACTCAAGAGCCTTGAAGTTTTGATTATTGTTAGTTAAATACACATATACATGAATTAGTGTAGGCAGTATTCTATTAGTATTTATTAGGCAGTAGCAGTGATGCTAGTGAGAATAAAATATAATGCATTAGACAGCATCAGTCTCTGAACCTTCCTAACACCAAAAGAAAATGCATATATCACAGGGCCACTGAGATAAAGTAACACTCAGCCCTAGAGGGCACAGATTTCGTCTTTATGTAAATCAGTGCCTGTCACTGCATGCATGATTCACTGCTCAGAGTGTACTCTTCTGTGACGAATGAGTCCCGCTTAATTTGGCAGTGATTATGCGGGTTGCTGGCCCTCTAAACCCCTTTGAACTTGTAATTGCTGCTGGTTTAAATAATGAACATTAAGGGGAGGTGGATTCATAAAACTGTGGATAATTACAATTTTTTTCTCTTTTCCTTTGTTTTTTTTTTCCCTTTCTTTTTTTCTCTTTTTTTTTTTTTTTAATGGAAATAAAAGGCTTCGGAGGCCACTGATAACTGTATCATACCAGGCTGTTACCGAAATAAAACTGCAGTCTTGTTCAGTCTTGAGGAAGGAAAGGGAATGGAAAGGAGAAGAGGAAAAAAGAGAAGAAGATCAGAATGGCTTGGATGCCAGTAGAAAAGGAGGAGCAATGGCATTCATGAATATTCATAGCCAGTCACATCTGTAGCAGGCTTGCTTTCCACCTTTTTTTCTTTGCAGTTCAACATGGACAAGAAGTGCTAACAAAAGAAGGTGATTGTGCAGTTCTATCAGGCTCCAGGTTTAATCTTTACAGAGCATATGGGTGAACTTTTTTTTTCTAATTTTCAAAGACTCACATTTTTTAAAAGTTGTGAATGCCTTTAACCAAAGGAAGTGTTCCCTCTCCCTCCCCCCGCCCATGCTGCTTTTAAAAATTATGTTCCTGTAATTATGAATGTGAGGGAGTCAGTTGCCAAGGAAGCATGATGTGTAACATGCAGCAAATTTGTTCCTCCTCCCCTTTATGAGCACTTTACTAAATCCTCCAATATTCTTTGATCTGGTAAAATTTTGATTTGCGTGTGTAATGTATTGAAACAACGATGACAACAAAAATTGTTATTGAGGAGGGGACAGAAACCAAAGTCAGCCAAGTCAGGCAGCTACTACCCAGAAACAACAAAGAATGAATGATAAATTTAGCAGCCTCATGTTCAATTTTCAAACAACACAGCAGAGATTTATAGCTTTGCTGCTCCCATGGTAAACGAAGCAGCACACAGAAAGCGTGTCTGTTTTTGATTTTGCTATGTTTTCCCCCTTTTTTGTTCTTTGCCTATTTGCAGTTGGGTTTTTTTTTAACTCTACATTTTCTTTATCCTGGTGTGAGATGAATATCAAAGGCCTAGTGCTGTTGGTAAGCCTCCAGCATACAAGGGCAGCTCAATGGGATGTTATTAGAACCTGCGTCACATCACGGCTGACTGTGATTAATAGCAACTGTATCAACGGTAGCAACTTCTCAACAACGCCCTCCAGCAGCTCTGAAGGGGCCATGTGAAGAAGGGAGGGGAAAAAGAAGAAAAAAAATGTCTGCAAGAACTAGCTACTAAAGGTTTAGCTTTGCACATGATTAGGTTATGTCAAAACTGTGTGACTGCTTTCTGCTAGGACACAGCAGGGATATTTATTTAAAAGCACTCTACCAAATGTATGGGCTGATCGGTGTTTTATTTTGCCAGAATCAATCATGTGAAGAACAGGATCAGAGCAATGGAGAATAGGACACTGAAAAGACGTGGAATGGTAAGAGTTTTGATCAGGGTTCCCTCCACATGAAGAAGAAAAATTTTTCCCAAGACTTCATGAAAATTTCTGAGAAAACTGCAGGGCTGCTAAGTTTCTCCTGTTACTACATGAAAGAAAGCGGGTTTATTTTAAAATCAAGTGTGAACTGATATCCTTGCTCTCTCTTCTTTTTTTTTTTTTTTTTAATACAGTTTAGAAACTTAGGTCTACATATTAAGAAATGTGAAGCTTATTCAAATGTCCCATTCCACATCAGAAAATATTCTAACAAATGTCCCCAATTATTCAAATAATCCATTTGTTACAATGTTTTTGGATGTGGACCATGAATATACAGTTTGGTCCATAGCAGGCCCAAAAATAAAATGTAGATGCATCAATGGCTCTTAAACATTACGATCTGGATCTAAACTTCGAACTCTGAAAGTCTTTAAACTTCTGCTGAACAGAAGCCTGGAGAACATACTGGGACTTCTGGGATCTCCCTACACTTGCATCATTTCTTGGCCTCATCACCACTCACTGCTGACCCTTATCTGGCTCAGTGCAGCATTCGTCTGGCCAGTAGAGCAGATTTTATTTAGAAAACCAAGAAGAAAACACTTCTTAGAATACTTTTAAAATATTTAATGTCACCTGCTCCTTCTCACAAAACTTTGCTGCCACTAAGTAGTTTTCATTTCTGTTAATAGCATTTCAAAAATGCTAATCATTCTGCCTTCTGTCTCTCAGATAGAAGAGGTGGAATGTTCACCTACAGAGTTAAATTATGTTAGTAATTTCAGTCACAAATTAGACTGTTGGCATAGTATTTAGATGGAAAAAAGCAGGCAAAACTATTTAAAATGTATATATTAGCATTGAAGCAGATTTAATCCATATCTCAGTGAGTGAAGCGGAACAAAAGTCGTGGAAGACTCGTGGTTGATTAGGAGAAAAATTATCAGCAGGTGAAAAGAAAAAAACAAGCAAACAAATTAATAGCTCTGCAAATTAGATGAAAAGGTTAGGAGTGAAAAGGAAAGCTGTGGAACACGTATGTTATACTGTCCTCCCTCAGTAGATAGAATGACATAGTCCAACTGCTGTTGGACTGCTCCGCTGTTGGCCACTTTTCTATCAAATGCTCCTCTCATCCTTAATTGTCACATAGTTCTACTGAGAGAGCAGGGGTTATCCAGTGTATTGAAGTCCAGAAGCAAATGAGCATATACACAGCGCTGAAAATCAACACCTGCTGAGCTATAAATAAAAAATAATAAATCTTAACTACATTAAAAAATGCAAGCAACTTTTTATTTCTTTCTCAAAAACACACAGCTTGCTCAACAAAGCACTGAAATATGCTATATTTGTGCCAAGGACTGCAACACACCCTTCAACCTGTTCATCTTTGAAGACCATCATTAAGGAGGACAAACTGGTTTACAGGCTACACAAATTGCAAAAGAACTGCATTCACAGTTTTTCTCAAACACTAATTTTCCTTATCTAAGAATCTTGCTTGATTAAAATCATGGGGCAATTAGCAGTTGAGTGAAGAGATTACTTTCTGCTGCAAAAAGAAAGCCAACCTTTAAAAGTTCTACAAATTAATAATTCGGACTCAGTTCTCAGCTGTATCCAAGCGTGAGGCATCCAAACTCTTCTGCTGTTCTGATCTCAAGGTTGGACAGAGCTAGTTCAGCACCTGATACTGTTTAGTGTTGTCTCCCATGTTTGCTGGAGCACTCCTGTTAAGCCTTTTCCACACAGGAATCACCTCAGCACTTTCATGACTGCCCAGGCACCTTTCACTAAAAAATGAGGGCAGAAACTGGTAAGCTGACCACCCATTTTTAATAACACATACCCTTCAACCTACCACTGTTGCCTCTGCTAAGAAATACTGATGGTGGCCTTGCTATGCTATCCTCAGTTTTCCTTATAATAGTTCGATATTCATACAGAGGAAGCCTCTGATTTCTTAGTCCCTTAAGACACAATTCTACAGACTCAGATAAGTATTTTTCTTTCTCAGCAAAAAGGGCTAATTGAAGATTACCTAGGAAAAATTGGCAAAGTAGAACAGAGCAACTATAGAATAACTATCACAATTATGAGGTACCTTAGACACCTTTTACAAAGGTGGGGAGAGAGAGAAGGGAGAAATAAGCTTTTTCCTTAACCTTTTACTGAGATTTAGCCAAATACACCACGACCTGAGGACAGTATACATGGCATAGCAAGAAGCAGAGCCATCACCAAAAGCTCATTGCTGTAGGTGAAAAACAGTGTAGATCACATAGCCCTCTAGCAGAACTGTGTCAGACCAGCAAGTGTCCTCTGAGTTCCCTGTGTAGGTAGAGGGCCACGAAGCTGTGGCAATGTGGCTTTGAAAGGTTGATGTCTTTGATAATGACTTTTTCATCAACCTCATATCAGCATTTCCAACCACAGAAGTTTGCTTGGCGCTTGAGGTTTCTAGGGTGGATAAATGAAGACTAATGAGAGAGGATGAAAGAAGATGTGGAAACCCTCAATTCCCTAAATTCTCATCCCCCGCACCTTTTGTTTTGCTGAGCAATGAATAAATAATCAGTACTAATGTAATTAAAACAATTTTGCTATCTCAGGGTCAAATTCTGATAACGAATGCACGGCCTGACTGGCCTGCAGAAATGCATTTGAGGACAGTTGGAACCAGTCTGGAACACTTGTGATCTCTACATTTGAGCTAAACCAAAATTATTTCTGCTAGGAACATGGGAAAAACTGGCACAAAGAAAAAGCTGTGACATGAAGCATTTGTTTGGAACAAGTACAACATACTCCTGTCTTCTGTATCCTCCAGTGTGATTTTCAGAAACAATCAAAACAAAAGTGACAAAACCCAAAAACCACAGTGAGCAAACAGCAGCTTTTAAGTGCTGTGGGAACAGAGACGTTTGTTTAAGTAACCACTGTTTAAAAAATGCATACATAGTAACACCAAAATAAACAGCTTGCAATGTTGTTTATTTTAAGATACACAATAGTAATGTAAAGTGCTGCATGCACTGAATTCAGGGTATACTAACATTATTTACAGTTGTGAAGAGCAGTAGGAAAACTAAGCTCCATGCCAGAAGACTCCTCGTTCAGAGAGCAAAGGTCAGTTTTCACTACTTTTGCAGCTAGGAGGCTTCCAACATGCAGCCATGGAAAGCTCCTGCTCTCATTTCTCAAGCAGGTAACTTCTGAACTGCATATGAAAATCCTAAAAGAGGCACATCATGCCAATGGCATCTTTAAAATGGGTACATAAGACCATTCCCGAGAAGCATAATAAAGAGGGAGCAAAAGAGATCTTTTTCCTGTTGCTTCACTTCTTTAAAAACCTTCCAAACATGCCTGACTTACTAACCTTGTGTTGCGCCAGACAGAAAAAAATATCCAAAAGCAGGAAAATACTAACAAAACTAAGCAACGGTGTTCTGAAAAGTGACTGACTTACTGAACAGATTTATGTCCCTGTGTGTCTGAATTGCATTTGATTCTCTGCTGACAAAAAAATGCCATTGACTTCAATCCATAATAGGAGTTTGTGCTATTTTTCTTCATAAAGCCAGTCTAGCTATAGGCAAGAAAACTGGACTTTTTCTTCTGGCCAATCCATGGTCTATTTATTATTGTAATTGCATAGCTTTAGCACTGTAATTGCAACATTACTGTTATCTTATAATCCTTGTGACTGCCAATAAATGAGCCAGAAAGAATCCGACTTGGATCTAAGATCCAAGGCTAAATTCCTAATTCTGGCAATGGGGAGGAAAAAATAAAAAAAGAGGAAAAAAAACTAAAGCATTTTTCTGCCGTGAAAACAGAGTTCATTTGATGTGGAAGGCATTGAGACGAACGTGGAACCCCACAGTTACATTATTATAAAGTAATGTTCAAGAGAAAAATTTCATTTTAAATTCAAAATACAATCTCTTTCTTCTTGATACTTTTGAGGAAAGCTGTGTGTAAAATTCAGCAGTTGAAATCTGCAGGCACTCAGTCAATATTTTCTTGCGGTCATTCTGCCTCTCTGAGGGCAGAAGCTTTGTTTTTGAATCATGGCATCAAATTGCCATAAATGTCTGTAAGCGAAAAACAGGTGAAAAAGCTGTGTTTTTCACCCATTTTGGCATTCAAACTTCTGTGTAAATCCATAATCAACTTCATTTTACATTAAATTTGCATTGGATCCATAACCTTAAAAATCAACACCTATATTTTGAATACTCAAACAACTTTTGGTGTTTTGGATTGATGTTTCATAGAGCAAATGTTGGAGTAGATGTCAGATATACTGGGGAACACTAAGCTGAGTAGGGGTTGATTTCAGACCTGTACCTTACCCAGATATTGCTGAAACCTCATGTGTTGTGAATGGAGAGCAGGATATGTATCGCGACAGTCTCTGCCTCTGAATATCTGAAAGGGAGGTGTTTTTACACCTCAATACAAAGTCGCTTTTTTTGTAAGTTTGACAGAGCCCAAGCCTGGCTGACCTTCAGCATCCGCTCCCAATGCCTGAAGGAACAGTAATTAAATATTTCTCTCAAGCTTAA
Organism: Rhagologus leucostigma; assembly: GCA_013397725.1. Classification (NCBI taxonomy): domain Eukaryota; kingdom Metazoa; phylum Chordata; class Aves; order Passeriformes; genus Rhagologus; species Rhagologus leucostigma. The sequence goes on from VZTD01001644.1 coordinate 396,383, forward strand.
TTCTTCAATTTGTGTCTCAAGCCCATTTCTAGTTTGACTTTGTAAGTTAATTTTGCAATAATTTTTCCACTGATAGATAAATGAAATGCCATTACAAAAGCTGAAACAAATACAACAAAACCTTCAGCCTGAAGGAACCAAATTTGGGAAAGTTTCCTTCTGAAAACAGCTCTAATTTCAAGATACTTTTCAGTTTTTAATCATTTATAAGAAAACATGAAAATATGAGAAAAGCTTCAGGCAACACTACTTTAGTGTAAGCCCAGGAATGCAAGATATTTCTCAGCAGTATACCTTCAAATGTTTTTCGGAGTCTAGTTTTAAAAGTGCTAAGCAAAGGCACTTCCACAGATCATTCTACAGTCTAAACGACTGGGGTTTGGCTGCTGAATTCCATTATTCCTGCAAGGTGTTTCATTCCTCTTCAGTAATTTCTCCTCTTATCTCTTTGTAGCCTGTGCTTATTCACTGCTTCAGTATACACATTCTCTGTCTAGGGCTAGATCTTGTATTTTTGGGATGGATGGAAAGAGCACTGGAAATAACAATACAGCTCTCATTTCTCTCATCTTTTTTCAGCCTCCGTTACTGTTTTTGGGGAATAAGGGCCCTGATAGTCCAGGCTCTCCAAACATCCTTCTGTATCTTTCTCAGACTTTCACCAGACTGGCCTCAGGCTAGTTTCATAATCCTCAAGAAAAAGCCCAGTCCTGATGTTCAGCATGAGATCATAACACGGTGATCTCACTCTGAACAATACCTTTCACTACAGCAGCTCTATTGACTTCTTTGCTTAGAACAGTTTGAATTTCCCACCAGCTCTGTTGTGTGATATTTGGCCTCTTTTAGGCAAGACACTTTTTCATGGAGTGATCCTACTACTGAGTAGAAAGCTCATGAGTCCCCAGGCCTTGTTTGAAAGAGTTTTCAGTCTCAGCAAGAAGTTTGCTGCAGAGCTTGATCGGGAGGCAGTAGAGCACGTTAGAGCACTGCCGAATTGGAGAGTGCAGTATTATATCTTTTCAGCTGGGGCTTTGAACCGGGTTCAGACCCCAGGAGCCAAATTCATGATAGTTTCACAGCTCTATGGCTATGTTTATTTGTACCTATTCTAGAAAAACACCATATTCTTGTTCATTTGTAGACATTTTATTCTCCTGCTGCACATATAGTTTTGCACTGGTTCACACTGGGATTTAATCTCCTTTGAGAGCATTATTGCTTTCTAAATGGACAACTTTTGGGGAAGAAAAGGGAGAGAAAGTGGCAAGAGCCTCTTTTCTCAGAAGGTTGGTTGCATCCAAGAGCATTGTCGGATATAAGTTCATAAGAGCTGGGAGAGCTAAGATTAATTATAGCAGTAAATTGTCTACAAATGCTTTGGTTAGAGTAAAGTAGTGGGGTTTTTCTGGTCTGAGAGGTGTTTGCTTGTCAGTTCATGGCCACCATACAACACACGCATACGTTGTAGGCTGTTTAAACTTGAGGTGTAAGTAGGCATATTATGTGAAACAATGTGGAATTCTTAGGATTACCCCAAAACTCTGCAGTTCATCCCACCATCCACAGAGAAGTTCATGCCAACTCGGGAAGCATCTCTTTCCTAAGAGATGTTAGATCATGCAGTAAAGTGTCCCTGTGTAACTGGAAGAAATCAAATTGAAAACAGACAAGACCAAGTAACGCAATTCTTGGATTAGTCCACCAAAAGAATAAAGAAGATGAAAGAGAGAAGTGAATCAAATTATTTTCCCCTCTTTTTTCTTGTTCACGATAATTAACACATGTTTCTGTTTAATTTCGTACTTTATATCTGAAAGAGATAATCAGAATATCTCTTTATAGTTGAAACTAAAGAACTCTTTAACATCCAGATTTTGAACTGATCCCTCAAATTAACCAACTTTCTTTGCAATTTACGTATGCCACCATTCCTATGCAACACTCCTTTCTGCTGACTCCCTCAAATACACACATCACTTTTCTGACCACATAACAGTCCTTATTCCTGTTGTTATCACACATATCATGATCTTTCTCGCTATTCACACTCCATATCTCTGAATAGCTCATTTGTGGACTATCCAAACAGCTGTCAGCTATCTGCGTATGGTCCTCAGTAGGCAGGGACCTTTCCAGTATGAAATGGGGATTTCACAATATCCCTTCAGTCCCTCACTCTTCACTTTGTCATCCTCCTGTTTCCCATTTCTTCATTCAAGCACAAGTGGGATGAACAAGTGGGAAGCACCTGGATGAGTCAAAAGAGGCAGCAGAAAGAATCAGGACTGGCTGGAAAGCTGCCAAAGTCCAATTTCACATCAGGAGACTCCCAGATTGTTGAGGGGAATATCCACTAGCAACTTCATGAAGTACAAAGATGCATTTGTCAATACTGCTACACTCCCTTTCTTCTCACTATTGCCTCTCGGCCAGCAGTTGACGCCCAACATTCTTTCTCTCGATGCTTTCTGGGAAAGATATTTGATACCGTTTACATGCAGCAATCACCACATCAGGTCGCCAGCAAGGAATAAACTTGACAAAATTAACACAAGCCCAAAATACTTGCACTAAAGTAGCTTGCAGAAATCATATGCTGTCATCTTCAGTGTAGACCAACAAGAACATAACACTCCTAATTTTATATTAAATGGTCCTTCATAAAGAGAAAGTTATTCTGAACTTTCAAAGTCTACAGAAGTTCAGGTATTTGTACAAGCATTGCGTGACCATCATGGTCTTTCAGCAGCAGGAAAAAAACCAGAGCAGAAGTGTAATTCTCTGTAATTCAGCTGTTGCAAAGTGTAAGATACAGGCTTAACACAGTGTTTTTCATCTGCAAATATGAAAAGCACTTCAAAAAGCAGCCACAATCATTATACCATACTGTTTAAACAGGGAAACTAAGACACAGTGTCTTGTCATGGTCACAGCTAGAAAGAGAAATGAAAACTCCACATGCCTACAAGAGCTCCCTTGTGCTAAAGCATCCTGAGGACAGCAGCGAAAGCTGGGTCACAAGAGAATGTGACAAACAGTTGAGTACTCAAGACATTCGTCTTTCTATCGTAAAATAGGGAATTGTTGAAAGAGTTGTTAAGTGTAATTCGAGGATAAAGTGGCTAGAGTGTTTAATACATACTAAGTGTTTTTCTGCCTGTCTCCCATTATGATTTCACTACATCTTTTCTGGTTTTTTCAAAGGGATCAGAGTTCCACTGGAATTAGTGGAAGGAGGACTGAGAGATACACACCTTAGGCACTAATCTGTGAATTATCTGCAAATATTTGAACACAAAAAATCGAACCTTAATTTTTTAACTTACCTGGCAGAAAAAATAATTTTTTATAAATAATAAATATAATAGCTTTTATAAAGATCCATGTATATCAATCCAGATATGATATGATATGATATGATCCAGATACAGCATATCAACTAACAACGTAGCCTACATCATCTTTGGAGTTTCTTTAATTGACATAACAAGCTTAAAGTAATCTAGAACAGGCCATGATCTTATGAAAATCTACTGTCACATATTTAGTATATGTTAAGAAAGTGAACAGGAGCTTTCCCATTGCTATCTGATTTAGTCAGGTAGTATTTCCACAGTATATTCACTTCAGAATATCAAGCTCCCACTTTTAAATGACCAAATAAGAGCTTGATTCTGATGACAGTCAAATTTCTACAGCATTAAACAAATTGATATATGCATATTTTTTTTAAACACTAAACTAAAATATTTGCTGCTGTTTACTGAGCTACTCAGATTTATTGTCCTGAGATTGTAAGAGTATGTCATGAGATGTTAAACATTTTATGGACATAAGTAGTCAACTGCTACAAATAAAATACATGTTTTGAAATGTCGTCATAAAAAGGTAAAACCAAGATTTTAAAAAATATTTATGGTCTATCACTCAGTATTAGACAAAACAACTGAAATTAGTTTTGGCAGATTTGGGGCTAGCAGTTAAAAATAAAAAATAACAAATGTAGAAGGATGAAAACTGTATTACCATTATGCTTAAAGATAATCATAAATCTTTAGAGATGCCAGTGATTGCTTTAGATATCACAAACGACTGTTGCCAATCAACTCTACAATATGTAATGTATGGTATTCTAGGTATCATAACTCAAGGCAAACCCCACAATACCAGGAGTAATATTGTCTGCCACAAACTACTCTCTTCATTAGGCAGCAATAAGAATTGTCATATCCATTTCTTTGCAGTTGTGGAACTGTTGGCAGAAACATGGGGGTTTTTTTTCAGCGTAACTCTAATTTTACTGAAAACTTCCTTGAAACCAATTGTCCTGCTCATGGATCTTGAAAAGAAAGCTTTAAACATACTCTGTGGCAAAACGTAGAGGTAGTATCACTGCACAAAAAACAGCAATTGTATTTTCCCTAAAAATACATTTTATATCTACATATAATCATGTGCGCACGCTACAGAGAAAGGGAGGAACTATGAGTTTTCTGATGACAACAGCTTTAGGTAGTGGAACCTGAACACACTCCAAAGAATTACCTCCTCTAGTTGACTGTGATCTTGATCTTCAAAAGCTGCAGTTCACAACATTTATTAGTGCAATGTTTTTGGAGTTAAAAAAGTGTTTAAACATTTTATATTTGCATATGCTTTGGTTAAACCACCTTTTGCCTTGTAAGCCTCGAAGCCATAACTCTATATAAACGAATTCTTGTCACTACCACTTCCTTGTTCCAATTACTTTAAGGAATCCATTAATTGGAATTTGGTGTTCCGTATTCTTTTCTTTTCTTTTCACATACGTCCTATACTGACTCTGTAAAGCTTTGTAATCTGACAATAACAACCAGAGAAAAACAGTGGCTGATCCTATCTTTTGCTAGGCCACATTCAGCTTGCTCAGTCGAGGCTTTTTAAACAAGCCTCAGCTAAAACCATGCACATATTTTTTGTTGTTCTCAGGAATCCCCTGTTTGAAAATGACAGGTAAAATATTAAATTGGAAAGTAACATCTAGCCACTTTATGTGATGGTTTGGCATCAGCTGACCTCATATGTCACATGAATGAAATTCACCTGGCTGCAGTCCTGACACATTGTGTTGCCTGTTGATAAGGAGGAGGCAAAAACAGGCAGGGTGGTACAAAGAGAAAACAAGGAGAGGCAAAGGTAAAGCATAACTAGCTAATATCAGACAGGGTACTGTGAAAAACTCTTATAGCAGGCCTAGAAGAGGACCATTATGTAGACTCAATAGCTTAAATTGTCCTCGTATCACCAAAAAAAGATTTTGCTGCAGCCCCTCAGCCTGCCACAGATTTGAGGACAGAAAGGGGATGAAAGGGATGGGAGAGCGGGAGGCAAAGGGTGGTGAGATTCATTTACTTGTCCCTTGCAGGATTCGCAATTTGGGGAATCTTTGGGGGGTGGGGAGGGTGTGTATGTGTATGTGTGTGAATTTCACCCTATATATAACTTGGAATCCTATTAGAAAACAACCCAGTGACACTGCAAATCCAGTATTTCTCAGCATGCTATTTTTGAAGCTGAAACACGCAACATATTTTGATCTCCAGAGAAGTACAATAAAGATGCCCTCTTCAAAATAAAATGAGAAATAAAAAGAAACCCTCAACCAATTGCACATGTAATAATTTCCAGGCCGGCTTCCTGTGATTGTATCCGATTATTTAAATTTTGGACTGTCTCTTTAATTTGAGGAGCGGGGAGAGAGGCGACAGATGGCAGACAGAATTGACTTATGTCCTCTATTCTTCTACAGAAGAAGGGGGAGTGCAGAAAGTTTGATCGAGGCAAAAGCTACAGTACATAGGCCTCGCTATACCTATCTAATAGGTCTTTTGACTGATCGGTTCGGAATATTTAGGTTTTTTTCTCCCCCAGACAGGCTTTGTAACAAACCCACAGTCCTGGAGGTTGCCATGGGTGACGAGAGAGCTGACATCCAGTCCCAACTACAAATAAGCACATGACAAATGGGCCCAGAGCCCTCCGACAGCCCTGAACCTTGGTGACCCCCTAAAAAACCCAGCCTCCCCATACCCCATGCTCCCCCCCAAAAACGCATTACTGAGTATATTTTTTAAAACCGAAAGCTTGCACTTAATTGGAAACACTGCCGTGTAACTGAAATGCTTAGGACAGCATGTACAAGTAAAAATAAATCATGCAGCATTGTTATTTAATGCGCTGTGACATCATTTCCTGAAATTAAACAGAGATGACACAGATTCAGACAGTCCCTGCTAAGGTTCAGTTCAAACAATTCACAGATGTTTTCCTCCAGCCAGCAGAAAACAATGCGAGACTTAAAGCACTTCTCTCCCTCTGCCCCTCTCCATCTTCCACTCCCTCTCCTCAGCCTTTTCACTGGTACAAGGAGGTATGGCAGTTTTATAATTCATGCTCCCGCAAAAATATTCTTTTTTTAATTTAATTACTGAGGCTGTTGTACTAAATAGATGGATCATTGTGTCACAAAAGCATCAATTTTTCAGAAGAAATAACAGATGTCTATGTAACAATGATTAGATTAACCACTCCCAGACAAAGCTAGCTTTTGAGGCCCACACACCCCATGACCCTGGGTTCCCTCTTCTGTAGGGGGTGGATGTAGAAATGTCAGATCTAATCTCAGATTCCATTTTTAAAACAAACAAAGCCCCACCCCCATCCCATTTCAGCTCTTTTCTTTTAAGATTGTGGCATTTAAAAGGTATGTGAATGTTTGGTCTCTTAGTAAACCTTCAGGATGGATTTCATGGCCGAGGACTAGGAGCACTCGGAGGATGAAACCTGTCAGCCTTGGATCAGAAGTGTCATTTTGAGAAAGATTTCCAGGTTTATTCTGCCCAGGCTGGTGACACGGTAGTGCTGGCAGGCAGGACAGGAGGGAGATGCTGCTGGCGTTAGGCAGGGCTGTGCTACCAGCAGCAATAACTACAAATGTTAATGGTCACCACCAGCCCTTCTGATGAGACACCAGAGCAGCTCTGGGGTACCAAAGAGGCACAACTCCATCATCCTGAGGACCGCAAGACCACAGGTCATAGGAACTTAGCATTCAGGTACTGACTTTTCTTTAGCACTGGGGGGTGAAGTCATTTAACCTCTCCTCACAAAAGTTTATCCAGCTGAAAAATGAGCACAATATTATTTTGTAGGACATGCTTCCAACCGAGTGGTGTTTGTACAGAGGTCTGTTCTACACCAGCAGGCAACTTATTACCTTGCTGAAAACAGCACACAGCCAGCCCTGCCTAAAAGCAGACCTGGAATAAAACTGTGGCTTAGGCCCCTCCAGCTCTCCAACTCTGTGGTGCACTGAGGTGTAAATGGCAGCCACAGGAACGCAAGTGCAGGCAGTTTCACAGGAGAATCAGGGGGCATTGTCCATCTCCTCTGTGTACCCTAGGAGAGTATAGCATGTTGCAACGCACTCCAACACGTGCATAAAATTCACTAGAATGACTGCACATTCCTGTATTATATGGAGTCTCCCAGCCTTCTTCTCACCATTTTAACTGGACAGAGGTCTGTTGTATTTTTGGGTTTGGTTTTGGTTTTTTAAAGTAGAGAAGAAACGACGTGATGAATGCTTCTCCCAGATCACATCTCTGAGAAAAGCCTTTCGTCTACTGTTTGATATGAAAGGAAGCTGTTCAGTGTGGAGCATGATAGCCAGCTATGTTTTTAACCTTTCTTTAAGGTATCATTCCTAAAATCATAATATGGAAGGAGATATTAATGAAGGTATGTTGGATTCAACTTCTTTGAACACTTGCTCCAAGATTGGCTTTGGTTGATGACATTCATCTCTAGAACCAAATCTAATGAATAAATAAAATAGCTGCCCTGTATAAAAGGCTTGATAAGCCATTCATCAAAATATGATAGATACACATTTTATTCTCAGATACACCCACATAAATACAGAAAAAAAATAAATCTGTTTCAGTAAGACTATTCATATTATCCAATCTGGATACTTGAATATGACAAGTTAACAAAATTAATTCAGGTAAGTACAAAAGCTGTGGCTGGTTCATTTTACCACCTTCCAGGAGAACTTACTCTAGCCTGACAATGAAACAGATAAAACCAAAATATATTCTACAATAGACTGTGAAAAGAGCAAGATTTTCATCCAAAGGATTGTGGAAATCAGACTAAATTGACATTGTTCAATGTTAGAAGACAGAACTTCAGCCAGCAAATAAAAAAGCAGAAAAACCAGCTCAACTCCTCTGGCTTCAGGGGAGACATCCCAAATACCATCAGATAGGAATCTGGCATTTTCGTAAAAAAAGCTTTAGTTTGCAGGCTACCATTGCTAAATCTGGTACTGTTAGTTAAGATACACATCTTCTTAAAGACTCTAACAAAAGAAACAACCAGAATAGAATTTTAACAAAGGGCATCACTCCAGGTAAGTGTCAAAGCATAAACGAGACTCTGTTCTACCAGCTCTGTAAAAAAAGTGAAAAAATGTTGAATGTAGCAAAATTGTAGTCTTCGGCACACTGCTGCAGAAATGGGTGAACTACCAGAGGTACAAGCCCATAGAATGGTATAATTACTTCCTTTGTAACTTTCCTCTCTTCTGATTATGTATGTATATTTTAAAGGTCCTCCATCCTTCAAAAGGGCATGGGAGGAGGGGAATCAGCTCTATAGTTGCTGGTAAGAAACCCTAATCTCAACATTGGTGTAAGCTGGAGGTGTCTATACATTTGAGCACTTCCTGTTTTCACTTCATGATCAAATATGTTCTTTGCAGGGCAAATAAGGGAGCACTTGAGGGAGGAAAGCAGAGATGTCTGAGAGGCTAATTGAGTGTACTAAGAACTCCTTAGCATAGAGGAAAAGGAGTCTTCCAAAGCTATGAATAAACTCTTGGCTTGGGTCAGATTTCTTGCTGTTTCTTTTCTTTAACCACCTTTGAACTCAACTAAAAACAGTCTTAATGTCAGGTTTACCTTTCTGATGTCGTAATCTTTATGTACTATTGAAAAGATTATACTACCAGACTAGGATTTCCTCTACTTTCTTAAACACTGGATATTATCCAGAAAAAGCATACACATTTCCAACCAATTCATCCTCAGATCTTTTATCTTCCGGTACTGTTGTAATTCCAAATGTAAGACAGAGCTCAGTAAGTGAACAAGAACATGACAGAAGCTCCTACTCCTTGCATTTGATTTCCAACAATAAAAACATGCATGTGTATCCTATTTCAAATATAATTAAAGTTACTACAAAATGGAAGCTGTGATAGGGGTTAGAAATCGTTTTAAAAGACACAGCCTGTCAGACACATTCATTCTACATCAGAGTTCAAGTGCCTGTCTCTTCAAAAAAGCCACGTAGGCCATTCAGTTTTTAAAACTGGCTGCCTTAGGAGTTTGCAAACTGGTTGAATAAAGGAAAAAAATAGCATTTTATTTAAAATCATAAGTAAATACAATTAGTCAGATCTGAGTTACTCTCTTGGAATTCGACAGTCTAAAGGACTTTTAGGTTTAATCCATGCCATGAGAGATGGACTGGCACTGCCTCTCCTTCCAGGGAAATCAGAGGTTAATGATTTTTGTCATATTGAGACTAACAGCTAACAATTGCTACAGTTGGCCTTTAGTATTGTATTTGTCCTTTTGAGGTATTCAGAATAGGTGACAATGGCTTGCAGTTGAGAACATATGTAGAGAGACCCCTGTGGCTTATGGAAAAGTTGCTCCATGCTGGTTGGGTGTTTGAAAAAAAAATACAACCAGAGCTCTTTTATGTTCCTCTCCTTAATGAATGCATGAATGTCAAAATGTACCAATGGCCCATTCAGGGGGCAAAGCCTAAGCAGCTCCTTCTTTAAGAACACATCCTGAGACGTAAAATACATTTGCTTAACAAATTAAAATAATGAGATAATTCAATTAGTTTCTTTAAAAAAAAAAAGAGAGAGGGAGAGAGAAAGAGAAAAGGGTACATCAGGGGATTATTGTAATACAAAAACAGGTCATACAGCACAAAGGAGGAACAAACCAATCTGAAATAAGGTTAGAGTAGTAATGAAGGAATGTACATTGAATCATGGACTGCCATTGTAAAGATATTTACTTGAAACAATAAAATTGTACATCACAGATTCCCCCGTTCTGGCTCAGCCAGCGTTACATTTTGAATGGACAAGCTAATTTGAGAAAAAGTGTGAGATCTTTAAACGAAGGGAGTTCTCTTCCTTCCCTGCATGTGTTTATGGCAAGAATCTTTCTGAATTTACCTCGCACTGGTCAGGGGTCTCCATTATCAGTTTGCAGGTCTGAGAATTACAGCGTAGTAAATCTTTCAACACCTGCAAACTCATTAAAGCCTGGATGGTAAAAGGTTTGGGGCTTTTTTTTGTTCATTTAATCTGATTTTTGTGAGGCCATCCTCACCAGTGACGGCAAATTTCCTCAATTCATGCAGGATGGAGAGGGTCAGGAGAGACAGGATAGAAACAAGGAAAAGGGATTTCAAAAAGCCAGAAGGACTTTCCTCAAGAGAAGCAAGAGGCAGTTAACTGTTTAATAAGCAAGTGTCAAATGCTTTCAAAGAGCACATAAGAAAGAAAGGCAGGGAGGAAAAAAACTAGATATCACAAATTTCATGCTAGGAAATGGAGTTAACAGGGAGATGTCTAGAAACCAAACTTGTTTATTTGTGGCCCTGCTTTTTGCTGTCTGCCTGTACTACTCATCTAAAGATACCCTACAGCTAAATGAAAAACCCTCCACTCGCACTCACTCGACTCCCAAATTAAAAACATTTTACAGGTTAGTAAATCTCCAGCTGAGGTGATGTAGCAAAGAACAGCTGTGAAGTAATTTTGATAATGATGAGAATAATAAGCACATGGCAAGGTTCAGGGCTTTGCTGTTGCAGCTTCAGTGCTCCTGAATAGATAAAAGTGATTAAATACTCCTGATTATCCCTGACCAATATGTAATGGATTTACAGCCCTTTCAATTAGTCAGTATTTGCTTAGGACTCATTATTTTGTCTTTGGTTAAGTAATCAGCCCAGAGACTCATGTTCTGTCTAATTCCTCTGAGCCAAGTGGGCACAGGGCACCTGACCTTTGAAATGGCCATAGCTGAGAGGCAGGAATAACCACTACTCCAGCAGAGACACTGGCTATTCCAGCTAATCCTGACCCCACAGGCCAGATCAATGCACCTTAGTTTGCTACTAATGTCCTTACATCAAAACGATGGTTTAGAAATGTGAATCTATTGCTCCCCCCTTTAGCTGTGCTGCTGGCAGAGCAGTTCGATAGTCTCTTATCATAAATAAATCGGATCCTAGAATCATTACACTGTAACCAACAGCAAGAAATTTATAAAACCATGGAAATTTATAAAACTTTGGTAGAAGAAGAGGTAGTTAATAACGGTTAGCATTTTAAGCCTTATCAAGTGAGAAACAATTTCAAAGTGTGAGGAAGAAGAAAATCAATTGATAATTTTACCAGTTTCCATAATTTCCCAAATGAAGTAAACTAGGTTTACTAGGTTTTCTGTGGAACCGTGTTTTGATGCCTAAGTGAAGCTATAATAGTCAACAGAATACCAACACATAAAACCAATAGCAAGCAGACAAATAAAAGCCCAAGGAAAGCACTGCTATTTCACATATTTAATCTCTCTCCCCCAAATGTGAATACGTCTGGGTTTTGATATTAATGGACTTGAAGAGAAGCAAAAAAGGTGCTTATTCTCTCTGTTACACAACTGAAAAATTAGGGAATCTGTAAGCCTTTATTTCCTCACAAAAATGTAACAACGACAAGGTTGCAAGCTGCTGCCTTGACTTCTCTAACATCCACAATGTATGTCAGCACACAGAGACCAGGGCTCTCTCTTTCACCTCATACATATGAAGTTCACAAACAGAGGCCAGCAATAAAGAATCCAGAAGGGACGGCTTTATATGTGCTAAGGCAAGAATCCCCCTTTTGCTGTCCGTAGGAAGATTTTGAATAGTTCAAAGCCAAAAATGCTTACTTCATATATAGGTGGTGTTCCATGCTAAGGCGTTGTACTCTCTCTCTTTTTCTCTCTATAGGATGCATGTATATATATATACATGCGTAGAGATAGATAGATAGATAGATTTCTTTGAGATTTGTCATGATTCCAAGACCCAAGAAAAAAAATCTAGTTAAAAAAAAAAAGCAACAAAGCCTGAGACCTAATAATGGTCAAAAAACTATGGGAACAATTGATTTCTAATAATGATTAATAAACCTCATTAGGCACATGAATAGAAATTTATTTTGGTTTTGGGCACCACTTACTGTGAGATGCTGGAAAAGCCACGCTCTCATGATATTTGTTGCTACTTTGGGGAAAATGCCTCTTTTCTTCTGACGCTTTTTGTCCTTGTCTGGGTCATCATCATCTCCTGTACCAGGTGAAGCTACACTGTTGTCTAAACCATCACCTACAACAAAGAGAAAAACAGGAAGGAGAAGACGTTTAATGAACAAAATATAGAAGCCAAAAAGTAGAGTTAATTACCAAGATACTACCACAGTTTGGGGGGTTTTTATTTGTTAGATCAGGCACATACCACTTCTCATGATATAAGAATGCTGATACAAATATATAAAAATTAGAAAACCGTGTCTCTCCAAATACTAATTTTGTGTTTCACACATGCATATATCATTAATTCAATTATAATTGTGTGCTTGACATAGTGCAGTAGCTCTTTTTCAATTACGGGATTCAGTGTGGGAAAACCTGCCACAAGAAAACCCATTTACTGTAAATGCATCCCTACAACCATTCTGAATATGTACGTATAAGTAATCAAGTTAAATGTTCTGTAGTCTATATATTCGAGGCCCTCTGCAGAGGTGGCAGTAACCATGTCACCGTTCAGTGCACATAACACACTGTCAGATGAGCCCCTCCCCATAACCATCACCTCCCAGCACACACACACACGCACTCACAAACACGTACACCTAGTATGACCCTGCATACAGCATTTGCATGACACGAAAACTTCTACATCTCTGCGTCAGTGATTATTATCATTAAAAAAAAAAAAGATGCACATCAAGGTAGAGCTCTCACTTAATCAGAACTTTCCATCAACATCCTTCTCTTCTGTGCTTTTCCCTGGCATTAATTGTGCATTAGCAAAAATCATTTACTTTTAACAGTCATAGTTATTTTTTCTTGCCCTCCAGCAAAAATGCCTTGAAAGCCTGCCTGGAGGGCATCTAAATTATGTATCTGAAAAACTCTTCTGGCAAGGCATTGCAGGACCCCTACTTTCTTAAAATTCATACGAGCACGTCTTCCTGTTTTTGGGAAGGCATCAATCAAGAGCAGCAATATATGCCATATTCCTACATTAATATTTGAACTAATAACTTTAAAAAAAGGAAAGAAACAAGATCCGACTTGTGGCATAATCAAATGCAAAATAAATGAAGAATACTGGGACAGCACTGAGACTTTATAGATTGCTATGTTTTCCTTACACATCATTAGCCCGGAGCCACACGAAAGAGGAAAACAGAGAAGTGGAGAGTTTATGCTCCCTGCTGGTGTTTAAGAAGCCGAGGTCCTGGAAGGACATCTGGGAATTGTGCTGAGACGGTGGTTTTTGTAATTTAAGAATAGACATTCATTAGCAGTAAATGCCATAAATCCCATGCTAAGTAAAAACCTTGTCCAAGAAAGCCTAAAACAATAAACTCTGTGCTCAATGTAGCCTGAGCTAGACGCTCCATAGCTTCCTGAGGAATGCTATAGATTCACGAGCTAATTCCTATAGCCTCGTCTAGATCTGTAGTGCTACTAAACGAAATACATTGCTGCTACATACAGTCCATTTGCTTCAAAACTTGCATTTCAGCTCCATCTTCCCTCCCATGCAAGATCACCCTTCTCGTACCATGTTCCCTCTGAAAAACCGACCCTTTTGGACTGGAGAAACAGAAAAAGCCACAGCAAAGAGCTGGCAGATTAATTTTATTGACATTTCCATTTTCACTGCAATGTGATACCCTCCATCACATGGAAGAGATGACCCTCACTATTTACAGACTGACAGGCCACTTCATTACAACCACCCTGCCCCAAGGCAGAGCAGCTCCTTTCCATCTGCCCAAACACCAGAGCAAGACCCTGAAGTCGCTGCTCTCTTTCTCGTGGGTTTTTTTTTCCTATTAACGATAGAGAAAGGAGAGTCAAATCACAGTAAACTAATCGAAGAGATTATGGAAGCTCTAAACACTGTAACCAACTGTTTGCTTTTGCAATATACTGGTTATTTAGAAAGCACTCCTTTCTTCTGCTTTCTTCCTCCCCATATATTCCACCCTACCCCTCTCTCACAGACGTGTGCGCGCGCGCACACACACACACACTTTCCACTACGCCAAGGAACTGCTGCAAGGCAAATTCTCACAAACACTAATGGCTTCTGACTGCTCCTTGGCAACCCCAGCATTTTAACCTGGGTGGATATGCTCTCCAAAATACAGACACTGGAGCTATCTCATCAGCTGTTCATGTGACACAGATGGAGAGTGGCTATTAGGAGCCAGGCAATGGGCCTTGGGGATCTGAGGTGCTGTACTGTAGCCTCAGGCAATTTTGAAAAGCAGTACCCGGAGATGGGGGGAAAAAATCCCTACTGAAAGTGCAAGTTTGAAGTCAGTCAGTCTGTTTGTCTATCTGTCGTGCGGATAAAGATATCTTTGTCTCTTTATGTAAAAGTCATGTGTGTATGCACAGGATGTGTGGAGCTGCAAAACTTCTGCTCAGCACCGTCCTTTCAAACCACAGAAGCACCAGTTCACTCTCTGTAGGGACAAACTCCTGTCTGTCTGCATATATTCTCCTATTTGTGAGCATCCTCAGCAGGAGTTGCCTACACGCTAAATCAGTGTTTGGACCTTTTGAAGAGGTTATTAATATCCTAGTTTTAAAAAGATAATAGCAGCCCAAGAAAGAAAAGTTCCGCTAAAGCTCCCATTGCCTTCCCATCCTAATCAGCACTTGAAATCATGAGTTGGTGCTTCCCTAATCTGTTCCATAACCTCATGAAAGGAAATTCAAACATTGCAACTCCAAATGATATCAGAAGAAAAATACAGCAAGACTTTTTCCTCCTGGTGTATGACAGACTCAGGCCTGTTAATCTGTATTGTCATGTCTTTAATAGCACAACTACAACTGCTCATATTAGTGGATGCAGTTTCTAGTGAGAAGAAATCATAGAAAATACTCATAACTGCACTTTCCAAGATGGAATTATTTACTTCTGGTCCTAGTTTTCTGTATCCAAATAAATATCAGTTACTTTAAATGAAGAAAAATAAATTATCAAAAGCCAAATGAAATGAAGAGATAGGTAAGTCACTTTATGGCAGACTGGATTAACTATATTTTTCACTACCATATGAAGGAATCAAAATTTAAGTCATTTAAATCATCATTACAAGAGATTCTGCTTATATGAACTATTCATATCCTGGTTTAGGTGGTAATTTGTAAGGAGAGTAGAGTCAAATCCTAAATTCTATGGAAATGGCAACTATACAGGCATAGTTATCCCAATTTTCTAGAGGAGAAATTAAGGCTAGATTTTGGTGCACTGTCTCTCTCTTTCACACAGCACCAAAAAAATTAAGGGTGATTTTCTCTTGCTTTCCATACTGTTCACTCATTTATTCCTGTGCAGAGAGTATGCATTACTGCAAAACCCTATCAGTGTCCTAGGAAAGTGGAGAATTCTTAAGTGGCGCTCTCTTTGTGGAGGTGTCAATGACTACGCAGGATTTGAGCCAGTAGAGAACTAGGCATTTTACCCAGCTTGTTTAAGATTACAGCAATGCTATGTAATAGTCTCAATAACCCCTATAAAAGATGGAGAGAGTTTACAAGAAACCTTGCAAAGTGATCCACCTGGGATTCCTCAAAGACCTTCTCTTCTACGGGAAGAGTTTGTGGAGAACGCTGAAAATGCAAGTCTTCTTCACACAGCGGGAAGTTGGACTTCCGCACTAGCTCTGTGTTCAGGCACTCTTAGCATGTGCTGAGGGTTTCCTTCCACAAGATAAATTCCTTTGCATTGAAAGCAAAGGAGACTACATCTTCTTTAAAAATTATAAAATAAGTAGTTACAGCAGGGTTTCCACTGCACCATAATTCCAACTTAACTTGCTGCAAACTGATTTCCTTGGACAGACAAGCTTGCAAAGCTCAGTGTTGACACAGCCAAGGACTCTTAGAGAAACATAGACCAGTCCTACATAAGGCCTGTCCAACCTTATTGTATCAATGAATTTTTCTTTGTTAGTCTTCCACACTATCAGTATTATCTCAACCCTAGTCTTTGTTTGTGTTCTTAACAGAGTAAAAACCCAGCAACAGATGAAGCAAGTTTAGAAGGTGCTCATCTTGTCTTTTTACCACTTGTGAACAGGATGAATAACAAATTTCCAATCTATCAAAATGATAACTGAAAAGGATGACCCAGTCAGGCCAAAGCACAGAAGCCTGGTAACAGTCCAGATTCAAATTCTAGAAATAGTTTCTGTTACCATCATAGCAAGTAGAGCAGTTAAAAAAGTGATTTCTAGAAAAGTACATTTCAGAACCCAGCGTTTGAGTTTCTTCACCATCAGAGGTCCCTTACAGCTTTAAGGTTTGTCACACTGAAG
Source organism: Rhagologus leucostigma (assembly GCA_013397725.1). Lineage (NCBI taxonomy): Eukaryota > Metazoa > Chordata > Aves > Passeriformes > Rhagologus > Rhagologus leucostigma. Next base: position 413,142 of record VZTD01001644.1, read on the forward strand.
GAAAAGAGAGAACAGCAGGAGTATCTAAACTGGGGGGAAGATAAGACACTTCGCCATTTTTCTAAAAATAGTGGATGCAATACGAAAAGCAAGTTAAAGGATTCTGAAAAGGGAAGCTGCAGTGCACTATGCTGATCTTAAGTAAGCTACTCTAATCTTCCAGTCTAATATTTTGATTGAGTGGAATATATAGATATAAATGCAAAACAAAGAGGAAAATTTGTATGCAGACTATATTCACAATTTGCAATTATTCATACTTATAATGTGTCTATCTGGACACATAAGTATTGTAAACCATTATTAATAAGGACATTCAGCTTATTAATATGATCTATATCACCACCATAGAAAAATCCTAAAAATCTGGTTAATTATCACTGCTAAAAAGCTGGAGAGAGAAGTGTCTGAAGATGTTTTTGAAGATAAGATAGTCTGTGCTGAAGGGAAGACTAACAGAGAGGGAAGGTCAGCTCCAGAATCAAAGACACTTCAGGAGAATCCTTATCTACATTCTATCCTGTTAAAATTATCAGGCTTTTAGCCTTACAGTTCCAGTAGATCACAGATCTGTGAATGAATTTCTGGCTATGGATTGGTTTTTTTTTTCTCTTCTTCTTAATAATCCCTGTTCAAGGAAGTTGACTTATGTCTCCTCACACCATAGGAGCCATATTTATCTCCTGCATTTATTGCTCAGGGAAACTGAGTTAAGATAGATTATGACTGGCAAATACGGGACATCAAAAATCACAAACAGTTCAGGTGGGCAACCCGTCTTAGAGCTGTGCCATCATTGGCAGTGCTCTGCCAGTACCTCTGCTGGTTTTGCTAAATTACTTTACTTCAGGAGGAAAGGAGCCACCAGAAGCTGTTCAGGGGCCTTAAGGCACTCTCAGCCTGTGCTGACCTGCATGATCACTTCTTCCTGGAGTGGAGTGTCCTCAAGAGAGCTGATGTAATCAGACCACTATGTTCTCTGTGCTGGTGTCTCTGAGACACCAGACACGTGTCTCATGGTTCTCTGTTCTATGTTTCAGTGAGCATCTTGGACAGAAGGAAAGATTGGACACTGTTGCACTAGAAGGAACAGGAAGACTTCAGATATACACCACTCCCATCTCTCTTACTGCAGAAGGTGTTATTGTTTTGCCCTTCTAGAAGCAGGAAGGAGACAAAGACCTGGCCTTCTGTCTTGCTGTTGTTTTGGAAGATTTTTTGCTTTCCAGGATAAAACGCAGCAATTCCACTGGGCTGATAATGTAAAGACAAGATGTATGAATTTCACACAAGGCATTAATAATTATTGCAAATTCAAACAGGAAGAAAACTTAAGATGCTATCAGACCCCATCTACAAAGCTATTCTACGTAATCTAATTACAACTTAGCATACTTTGTCATTCAGAAGTAAGTCCCTATTGCCATCTGGCAATATGTGCTAAAGGCTTAAATACTTGCATGGTATCTTGTATATAAAGTCTATTTACAAGAGACAAAATGAAAACTGTTTCTTTTCTGTTTCTGGATAGGCACCTCTCTAGAGTAACTAATATATCTTATCTGCAAAAAGGAACTTACAAATTTTTTTTATTTACTCAAAGTAGGAATGACATTTCAGCTCTGTTATTATAGCCATGCATGCTATGGCTGTAATATCAGTGATCTAAGTCTTTCAAAATTATTTTCAGAACTGTTGAGTTTCACAAATCCCCTTTCATAATTTTTCTGTCCAAAAATAAGAAAAAGGCCTGGCTTTTTTGTATGCTTAATTATCTGTGTTTAGAGCTCATGTTTATTTGTGAAGTGAATTGAGAAATCTTAGAAATTCTGTCAAATGCCAAAAGTATCTTTTTCTAGCTTTTATACGAGAAAACTTATAAACTGCAGTTTAAATGTTAAGCTCTTTTATACAGCCAGGAGGTTCATGGTTCGTTCATTGCCATCCAACATTTTTTCACATCAGGTGAAAAAAGTGTTCCAATGCAGACAAGAGAAACAACAGTAAAGCAACCTGCTAATTACTGATCTCTCTTACGTTCCTGCTGTGCTAAACTGTCCAGACATGTTGAAGTGAAATTTTTCTGCGATTTTCAAGTGACTAGTTCATGGCCCACTGCCGTGGAGTGCAGGAGAAGGGATGAAATGCTTTAGTTTACATGCAACATTTACTAACTGTGTGGGTTTTCCGACATTAAAGAGGGGACAGTGACCCATGCCACCTTTTTCACACTCAAAAGAGCACTGAAAAAACAGTCTTCATAGGCTTACCTCAGGCTTCCCTGGCCCTTAACACCCTCCCCCCAGGGTAGGAGCAGAAAGAGAAAAAAGAAGGGATTTTATGCTCCTTTCTCTTCAACTTTTCAGGCGGTATAAGCAGCATTTAGCAAATTCAGCCTCCAAATGGCTCCAAATGCTCTGAGCTGCAGGGGCTCATCCTTTGTTAGCCTCCCTCTATTTACACAGGATTTACGCAGGCTCTCCACTGAAGAGACCACATGTTTCTGACAGAAAGCACTTCCATTCACACTGCATCAGGCAACAGGATTGTAACCACTGCAGCTTCACGCTGACCTGAGATTAGGGATTTCAGCAACATTGAGATGGTAACAATCTGCTAACTAACGAAAATTATCCATGGAGAACTCTGCTGCATACTCCAGTTAAAACTACCATGGCCAGATAGATTAGGTTACTTAAAGGGGCAATTAAGAACTAGCTACTGTCAAGAATATGCATGTCCATCTACAAATAACGTACATACACAGAAAAATATCAGCAGAGGGAAAAAACCAAATTAAAAAAAAATCAGACTGCAGCTTGGATTAAAACAATTTCACCCACTGGTTGAAGACATAAAGTGTAAAAACAGACAGATGGACACATATGTAAATGTGGCTGCATTTGTTTCTCTGGAACTGGCAAGTTAGTAATAACAGTATAGTTTAATAATTTATTTTCCGTGGTATTTTCACACTGGTTAACTGGGCAGTGGCAACGTCTATGCGGAACTTCGAGAGCAGAATAATTCTTTCTATCTAATTGCTTCTGGGGCAAACAAACTGAACTAAGCAACCTCTCTTGCCTCTACCTACAAGGACTCAGTACTGGAAACTGGTATCAGTCTGGGGTTTTTAAAATTTGGTAATGTTTTTTTTAAATCAATTCGGCCAGTCAGGATTTCTGCACTGAGATTTTTTCCCAGATTTAATATTGTATCAGGCTTTTTCAAAAACACATAAACAAACACAACAAATGTTGCTGGTTGAAGCTTGTGATTTTTTGCTCAATAGCTTTTCATGGGGCAAAAGAAAATTGGATTGGAGCACATGGCCAGAAAGGACCACACAGATCCAGTTTTTGATGAGTTTTATTTCGACATTTTAATTTGGCAAATTATTTTGCTTCTGCAGCAAAGGACAAAATAATTCACTTCCATAATAGTAACTCCTACATGCATCTGATAACCACTTAAAAAGTACTAGGTATATTCTGAGGTTGTCCATAGTATATCATAATAAAACTCTTCTGGGCACTCAGTGATTCATTTTTAGTGATCTCTCAAATGCCCTTACCCACAGTTAACACTCAGATTTTATTAAGGAAGAAAGCAGGGACAAATGTCCACTTAAGTCCCAGCTCTCAAATTCAACTCTGCTTGCGCTGCAGTACCTAAAGCTAAAGCTTTTTTAATGTTCTATTCACCTCCCCTGTGTGGCATTTCTGCTAACACAGAGTTCACAATCTTTCAGCCCCAAACACAGAAGGCTGCTATCTTCAAGTCATCCGAGGAATGTGCCAGATACTATCATCTCCCCTGCAATACAAAGAACCAGAAAGAGGCAGAGACCAAAAGGAGACCGTGCTGATCAGGTTACTAAAGTCCAGAAAGTCTTTCCCAGAATGCTAAATGTTAATCTTTGAACCAGAAAATGTTATAATTAAGATCCTTGTAGTTGGAGGAAATGCTAGCTGAAGAAGTCAAAGGTACAGCCATTTGAAGTTGTACTTTTTTGCACGTTTATCCTAATCTCGCACCCCTCATGCTGGCACAACTGCCATCAAGCACTTTGTTCTATTCAAGCAAAATTATCATTAATGTCAGTGGCAGTTTTGCCTGAGTAAGAAGTGTAAGACCAGATCCCTGTCTTGTTCACAGAGAATTGCAAGCACTGCACAATTCCAGAGGAGATACACTCATTAAAACATGTAGTTTATGCTGATTTATGATGTTCTTCTATTTAAAAGTGAAACTCACTGTACTTCACCAGGAAAGTGTTCAATGGACTTTTTTCTACATGGTTTAACTTCAGTTCCCACCCTCCCCACCTCAGTACAAGTTGGTAAGTGTACTCCCAGTTTTTGGTATCTAGGCTGAAGGAAAGCATTATTAAAATAGGTTTAAGTATTTTACATGCTTCGGTAATTACTTTGCAGTGTGAATGTAAATAGCTGTTATTCTATTTAAATTTTTCATCCTACTAAACACTGTCGCACAAAGTGTCCTTGTGCTGCAGTTTAAGTGGCATTCTTTTTAAATCTTTTTTTATATATTTTTAGAGAAGTATTTTTGGCATCCTCATAGTAATTCTGTTAAGAATACCAGCTGCAGACTGGCTACAGCTGAGGCAACAATAACAAGTCATTAAAGAAATCAGGAGACAAAAAAAATATTTTTCTTTTGCTGAAAGCACATCTCCTTTAAGAGAATATTTTCCTTTTTTAGTTCTGGGATAATGTTTTTCATTTTCTCAATCAACTGTATGAAAGTAAGTATATATGAAAGAGCTATATTTTGTTTAAAGTAACATTTTTTATTTGTTATCCTGTTTCTTTTGTCATTAGAAGAATATCAAATGTGGGCAAAATAGCCAAGTTCAATTAAAATTCTACCTGCAATTGAAGTAATTAAGTTCAATTGTACCTCATCAATATTTAACCTTTACTATTTTGCAGTTGTTTATACATAGCAGAATGTGAGAACTTAAAAGTAGATGATGACTAACATCCTACACCATTCTTCTTCATTAAATCATTAATGTCATTTTTTTAAAGCAAAAATGACTGGGTTTTTTTAAAGGAAAATAGCAATCAGAGCATCTCAATTTTCCTCACAGCTGTTAAAAGTAGTTATGAACTGTGAGATACTTTAATGTCTTGCAGTTCCCCTTAGAACCTATGCTGTTTGACACAACTTCTTGTTCAACTATTTTCTTGTTCAGGAGACAGTCCCTAAAATGATGCCCACTAGAACAGCAAGAGTCCATGTACTGTCCACATTAGAAACCTCTTTTTCCAGGACTATAAAGTTATTAAGAAAGCACTAGTTGAAATATTACATATAGGTACACATGGATAAGATTTTTTCATCATTTAAAAAAAAAAAAGTTAGGACTAGAAACATAACAGACAGTTATTCCTGAGAGATACTAAGTTAAAAGCTTCAGTTACTGGAAAGGACACTTGTTAGGCCACAAGTCCAAAATGCACATTAGTCTATCTTAAGTTGCATTAAAGAGAAAATGGAGGATGGCTAAATGCTTAAAAAAAAAGATGTTTTACTAGAAAGGTCTCAAAATGAACCATAAAACCTTTTTCTGGTGATAAAATGTACACAAATGTGTGTGTTACATAAAACACAAATAAAAGTACTGTCTTGATATGCATTCACAAACACCTGAACATCATAAGAAGAGATGCTTGCTGTGAATGCATAGTTCAGAAAAAAATTTAAAAGTACAAAACAACTCCAAACTTGGCAAGTCTTACATACCATAAGAGCTCCAACACCTATGCACAGTAGGGTGGAATAACCCGCTGGGTGCTGCGGACATATATATGCACCTCCTCCTAAAGTGTTCATTTGGCTGGCAGTCTGGAAAATGCCAGAATGTGAAGGGTTACGTGGGAATACTGACAGTCTGCTCTTGCAGGTTTAACTTAAAGCCTGTACTTTGAATATAGTGTGCTATGTATTTGGAAACACAACTAATACTCTTTGATATGCTACTTGGCACTCGAAACGAAGGACTTGATCAAGTCTTGCTCCCACTAGTGAATCATGCTTCAGATGACAAGGGCATGCTTTGGACCTGCCTGTATTTATTTTTGGGGGTACCATTTTTCAGAAGTCTTTTCCTTCAAGAAACCTTGTAAATGTAAAGTGCAAACCATCTATAACTTACGTGCTATATCTATTGGATGCTTAAAAGTGGTTACTGGAAAGTCCTGAAATGTTTTCTTTCTTTGAAGTTCAGTAGATGGACTAAAAGAGCAAGCATTAGAGAGCTAAAGCTCCTAGCTTGTCCCTGACAGATATCTTTATGATATCAGAAAGGCAGACAAGAAATTTATTTTTTCCCATTGTATAATTTTACTGATTTGTTTCAGGATAATACGATTAAAAAACAAGCAAAAAAAAAAAGGGATGGCTATGGCTGCCTCTCTCTGCAGCCAAACTGTCCCATAACGTGCTTTGGGCTGCTTTAAGTGATTGAAAGAATGGACATACACATAATTCCGTAGAAACAGGGGGAAAAGCTTTTGACAAAAGCTTCAGTGAATTGTATTTAGAAAATAAGGAAGCATAAAAATAGCAAAACCACAGGGTACTAACTTGGAACACCATTTTCTTAAAAGTTCACAACACAAATCTCAAAAGCACAGACACCGCACTCTGACACCTGATGCTTTGCCTTTTTGCTCAAAACCTGAAATTTCATTTCAGGTCTTTCATTTTTGCAAAAAATACTACAAAACACAAATATGCAGTGCCTACAAAGTCTTCCTAGACTGATCTGTGTCCCTGAGCCCTTTCTAGGGAAGAGCCTCACAAGCTGGGCTCCAGAGAGCTTACATCACCCCATTCCCCCCCTTCAAAGGAGACAGGGTTGCCTACATGTAGGAACCCCAAAGGAAAAGCCTGGCAGGTTATGAGACCTCCTTTCCTTCAGGCTCAGATGGGTAAAAAGGAGTTTCCCTCTGGACCTAGGTTCACCTAACCAGCCAGAGAGCTGACCTGTCTGCCATAAGATCAAATATAAGCCCCACCAATCAAGTAGCAGTCCAGGCTAAATGTGCTGATGCAACAAATTTCCAGATCTTGATCGCACTAGGCAGGGGAGTCATTCTTCTCAGTGATAAAGTCACTGAATGCACTCTTGAGGAGATAAAAAATTAAGAACTGGCTGACTTTGCACCATTTGAGTGAGTTATTCACCACTGACCCAGAACAACAGAATTGTCATGTTCTGACACCAGCTAGGAATGACTGTAGACATGGTCATCTCTGACTCCTAACTGCAAGTCTGTAAGGAGGAAACAGGAATAATTTCTGAGCTGGTTAGTGGCATCAATCCAGAAAGTACAGTGTTTAAATGCATTATGCATTAGAAGAAACTTCACACAGTCTCTCCACCTCCTTCTCCCCCTCCTCTTAAAAACTTGGTGAAATGATGCCAATGAGAGGGCTCAGTACTCAAAAAAAAAAGGAAAAAATTAGCAAATAGGATCTCAGCTATTAAGATTTGCCTCAGAGACATTAACCCCCCCTTTGCAATTTTATAGTTAAGATATTTTTACCTGTGTTTTACTATGTCAGCTTTTAAAACTTAACATAAAAATTGAGATGCTAATAGCATTGGAGCATTATCTAACACAAGATATTCTATTCCCTTTGTCTGTTATTGGCTCAGAAAGTTACCTTCAGTAAACTTTAAGTTTTTTTAAACTGCTCAAATAATCAAGGCACACTGTTTTCAATGAAAACTGCTTTGAAAGCAATACTTAATATTCCTTTTCATGGTAATTGGTCGTGGCTCTTACATAAGTGAATATTATTTATTATTAGTTTTAAATACAAACATGCCAACACACTCCTGTGCTCATTTGAGCACACATTTTTTCAAGTCTGAGCATGGCTATTGTTTTTACTAATTCTTCATTTCTAAATGCGTATCATAAAGAGAACATCCTGAAATACTCTGTTAGAAGGCAGGTTCTTGGACATAAGTACTTGTGATCAAAATAGATATACAAGGACATCTTATTTCTTTTCTCCTTCAGCTAAATAGCAGGATTACCATTTTTGTTACTAGGAGCAAAAGCAAGTCATAGCACTGTAATTTCAGTAAACAGACCAGACAGTTCTTTGCATATGTGGCTGACCAAAATCTTGAAGTATGAAGAGTATTATTACCCAGTCTTTATCTTCCTGCAGCATATGTGAAAATTTGTTCTGAGAGATCAGGGGAAAACTAAGATTTGTCATTTTCTCTTTCTACCTCTGATATACTCAATGATAAAACACTTTCTGGACCTCACTTCACCTGCCGCACATGCTATGTTTCTGGTTTTGGGGATTACACACTAGGAGGAAGCCAGCTTTCCCATGAAGAAGTGCTCCGAGGGATCAGGACCTGCCCGTGCTGCTGGTGTCTCCGCAGAAAGGACACTTACATGAGCACCAGCCCTCACATTTGAACGGAGAGTACTCAGAGAACAGGAAAGAATTATCACATGGAGTGCAGGTCTGGGACCATCTTTCTGAAATGAACACCAGCATTCACAATTCAGTTATGAAGCACTAACAAAACCTCCTTTTCAACCCTGTTTATTTCTTGCAAAACAGATCCAACCTGGACAATGGCAAGGAAAGAAAAGTTCTGTCAAGGAGATGAGACAGTTATCCTTTTCTCCTTGACCATGCTGCTTTCTGGTACCAATGGTGGCTTTTCTTCTATATGATAAAAGTTCAGTGAATTATGCAAGCCTGGGCCCTGGTTGTTGATGTTTCACAGATTGTACATCCTTAGCAGCACCACCTCATCTATTACTGTGGAATTAGTTGACAATACTACTAGTTGCACCAAAAAAATAAACTAATTGGTCCCTGAGGATAGCTAGGTGCTTTGGAAGTCTTTTTAACAAAAAGAAAAAAAAAATTATCTCCCATAGTGATTTGCCAGCCTTCCTATACTCTATCCAGCACATAGGGACTTCTAAATTACATACTATAATTGACATCAAATATCTGTCCCATCAGTGAATATCTTTATTAGCATCAAAATCACTCACAACTAGTGTTCCTCAATGTTATTAAACAGAACTTGTTCTAGGTGTTGCCTTACTAATTAGTCAGGATGAGCCCGAGGAAGAAAATCTGGGTCATGTTAAATTAATTGGAATGAGCATGAAAATTAGCAGAGCAAACTGCATCAATTTTCTATAGAGAGCCTTTCTTCATGTTGAGAATAAAAATGGATATTATGAGGCATTAACCAAACTGCCTTCTGTGACTGCCAAGAGGTGTGTTACAGTAGCCCAAAAATATCATGCTCACAGATTTTCAGAAGTTAATGAGACATTTCCAGGAATGGTAAATACATGGTATTAAAATGGGTGTGCCTCTTATGGGAAAATGCCAAGTCATTTCATGTTTATTCAGGCATAACAAGCTCCTCAAAATGAGCATAATTTAAGAGGTGAATAGTGCAGAGAGGGCTAACATTCAACTAATTTTCCTTAAGAAAGAAAAGATTAAATTGAACAAAAAATGAATTAAGAGGTTTACAAATCAACAAGTCAACCATCAGATTGCAGCCTCTGCTCAGTATATTCTCATCAGCCCCTGCCATGAAGTTTTCAAAAAATGTCCCGAAGGCAGGGAACAAAGCGAGCAGAACTGATTACAGCCACACTCACCGCCTTGCTGTCTAAACTCTGTTTGGCTTCCTAATGAGCTCACTAAAAACCTAATTCATCTCCCATAACCCTTCTCAGCCCTCCTTGAAATTCACCATTATGGAAATTACAGATGAAACATTTACAGGCTGTGTTCAAATTACTGCTTCTTCAACAGGCAGGTCCCTGACCCTCACAATGAACACAATAGAGGTATGTCCGGCATGAAACCACTTGAGCTGCAGCCTATAGAATAAAGAGGCTCAGGAAGGTTAAGACTTTTTCTCATGGTGACAATGATTTCCACATTAATGCTTTCAGTTCCATGAATATGGGAATTTTGTGGGTTTGACAGTATATCAAATACAAATTGTAATTCAGAAGGGGAGAAATGAGTTGTACTGATGACAAATAGCTGAAATAGGCTAATGTGAATTCCCAGCTTGTTCATGAGGAAACTCCCTCAGTTCCTCATTACATGAAGTCAAAATGATCCTCACGGCACCTAGCCTGTAACTGGAAGATTACTGAATTGATGGATCCTTAGTTTAAAATGCAGCTGTTTTATTCTGCTTTAGTAATTAATTCTTTTTCCAATACCATATTGATTAAGCGTAGACCCTGATAAAGTTCAAACTGAGAAGAATCTCTAGTGACTTCCTTAGTTGCTCCAGAGACTCAATGAAAACTTCCTACAATTCCACCTGCCTCCTCAGAGTGCTGATCCAATGAACAGAACAGTTTTTTTCTCATAAATTAGTTAGGCCATGTGGAGCTGTATTAGCTGATCGTTGCTTTTGTCTCTCTACTTGCTGACTTGCTTTTCACTTTTGCTGTCCTTTGTGCTGTCACACACAAAGTCGGAGTGCAGCTGCCATGCTGAACCCAAACCAAGGTAAAGAACAATTCGTACAAACTGCATTTTTTCCCCCCACTTTATACAGCTGCAACTCCCTGAGCAGCATTGCACTCAATAAGGCCTCCTGGGATCCAACTAGCAGAGAAATCTGTGCTGAAGCATGCAGTCGTTCTGTGGGACTAAAGAGTGTTGAGGGGAGGAGGGGGAGTAACCTGTTTTCTTCAAGACTGCTCCACCTTTTGGGATAGAATATTTGCTCTTTCGTTTTTAGCAGCCAAAGATCCTTATATTAGCTGGGTTTCTACTCAAAAAAACAAAAAAACAAAACACAAAAAACTCAACAACCGAAAATCCAAAGGACAAACAAGCCCAAACCACACTCCTAAAACACTACAGCCACTTGAGACGAGAAATCACCACTTCACCTATAACAAATGGGATGTGGGTTCTTGTTGACTAACAGTAAGGCAGTGGCTGTCCATGAATAACCATTGCAAACACAGCAGCAAATTACAAGAAGCAGCAATGACCAACTCGATGCTGCTTTTCAGAAAGTCACCTGTGCCAGGGTGAATTCAACAGAGCATGCTAACAGAAAGTTTCTTAGACTACAACCAGTACAATGGACTTTTTAAAAATGAAAATCAGAAATACATTGGTCTGGAAATATTTCCAACACTTTACGATTATTATTTCTTCGCCAGCCTACCCCAGCCCTTCTCCTTCCCCTTCCTACCATCTGAAAAAGAAACAGATGATGACTTCTGTGTCTGCACCCTACAGTTTGTAACATGGACCTGTGTGTCTGAAGGGTAACATGCTGTTTATACAAGTTTCCACAAGAGTGGTACCAAGTGATTTACAAAAGTAAAGGATCTGAGAGAGTGGCAGGCATATCAGATATTAGCAATCCTTCTTCAGGTGCATTATTAGATAATGAGGCTATTTAAAGGCTAAGGGTCTCATGCTAATTTCACACTGTCTGAAGCCCTGGCTTAACCTCTCTCTTCCCACCAAGGCAAAAGCAAGCTGGCTTTCAACATTTCTTCAGGAGAATCTGCTCAGTTAGGGCTCGTCCAATTTATATTTGAAGAGCTATGTAACCAGGAGGGCGCAAGGACAACAGTGGGCCAGGACAGCCCCTGTGCATGGTGGGCCAGAACAGATAACGGCATTCCCCACCTTCTGAGCATTCTTCCTTAGGGTGAAAGGTCACCCTTCACAGATGTCTCCAGCAGACACTCCGTTGTCAAAAGGTTGCATCATGCAATTCATGCAGTTACTCCTAACAATGCACTGTTCTTATCCAGATACGTAAACACGTTGCACTTCTAAATAATTTCCTTGTTAAGGACAACTTGTTTTTTTCCCTTGAGTTTTGTTCAGCTATCAAACAAAGTAAGGAACACTGAGAGAAAAACAGTCCAACCGCCCTTTGCCAATTCGCAGCTTAAAAATTCTATTTTCGTTTTCTGTCAGGCTATTCAGCACAAGAAGATGCGTCTGGTTTATTCCCACAAAAGAGAAATAAAACCACCATATCCCAAAATGTCTAACAGTAAAGCATATCGTTTAGAGACAGAAAAAAGCACACCTTTGGTGAAATGGAAGACTGTAAGCTTTTTGTCAGAAAACTTACACAGCCAGAAAAATTCAATGAAGAAAATTCGTTTCAGCTTAATATAGCCTATTCCAATTTCTTTCACTTAAAAGTAACAAACAAACATGGACCCTGTGTGGACAAGTGCAAAAAGAAAATTTCTATGTTCCCATATTTGTTACAAACTCACTTTTGCCTGGTGCAGAAAGTTTATTTCTTGGGAAACACTTCAGAAACAATAGGTCCTGGTTGCTACAGTAGCTCAGATTTTTAATTTCCAGTGCCTCCAGATAAACACTATAACAAAGATTTCTTCTTTGTTGAGTACAGTTACGCTAAAGCAGTTGCAAGCTATCACACGTAATACAACACAAGCAATTTCATTCTAGAATGGATTGAAACAAGCTTATCAGGATTGTTATCTGTTTATAAATTATATATTTAACAGTAAAGTAAGACAGACATGGCTGGAATGTTACACATGGGGAAACACGATTAGAGATATGCCAAATTGCTCAACCTAATCCCAAGCAATAGAATCTTAAGGGCACTGGGAATTTCTAGAAGAATTAATCATTATATGTTGTAAAAAGCTCAATTAAATACCCTTAGAAACCGAGCAGAGATTCTTCAGACCTGCCTGCAATATGTAGTCCTCTCAGCTGCAGAATGTTTGCCTCTCCAAGCATCCCTTCTCTTCTCATTCCCTTAGATACTGAACCTATGGAAAGCACACTTTCAGGAAAAAAAATATCTTCAGTGCTTTCATGTCTCATATTTTATACACTTGGCCATCTTGAATTAATAGGTGTCAGTGAAGATGCACATTCTTAAAAACAGCCGCAACTTCATTGGTCTAATCTATGAACTTTAAAGACCTTCGTTTTATGAGCTTTCCTCGGGGTAGGTATTTCAGTGTTCGAAAAACAGGGTTATGGACTGTTAAGTTAAGCACATGTTCTGCATCAACATTTTAGTTTCAGCAGGTTATTTGGTGCCAAGTTTGCCAGTCAGTATCATCAATTCGAAATATGTGCTTGTTTGTTTTTAACAGGTGTTTTGAGAACTGCACAGGACAAGAGAAAAGCAGTGTTAATATATTCATTTAGTATTTATCCTTAATTTTGAAAATCCCCTTCCCTCTGAAACATGACAAAATTTCACCTCAGGTGTTTAAGACACATAGAGATGGAGCTGCAAAGGAGTGCAAATAAGTACTTCTGTTACTCCACCAGCCTGACGATTTGCGTACTCATTTCTATTGAACATTTTTCTCATCTAGTAATCACAGACCTGGGTTGACATACGGTATAACCCACCTATTTATAGAAAACTACCTTTTATTGTGCAACTGATGTTAGCTGTAGAAGAAAAAAGTAAGACTGAAGCTAAAAACCCAGCACCCTTTAGATAATGAAACATAACCATGGACTTTAAATCAATCTGTTCTTCTGAAGACCATTTGTTAGAGTTTGTATCAGAAGACAAAGAGGGAGAAGAAATTAAAACAGTCTAAAACCAAAATTGGCTTATCCACACTAGTTGTGCCACAGAACCAAAATAATAGCTTGCTCTTAAAACTGAGTGACAGCAAAACATAACAATAAGATTTACACACACACACCACTGTCACATTTGTGGGTCAGTTGAGATGGTGCATCACAATTTCACAAAATACACGCACACAGATACACACTTCTTGCAGGTGTTATCTCAGACTTGGTCTGCTGAGAAGCCAAGTGAATCCCCACAGCGACATTTGAAGGTTTAAAAGCTCAAGTTTTTGTTTCTAAATGCCTATGAAAACATTGCCTATGCTCAGAGGCCTTTTAAAACAAAACCAAAGCTTTTAAAGCTTCAAAGGCGGTCATGGGAATTTGTTCATCAGGAGGGAATCCTAAATGAAGGCCAAGATTCAGTGGATTCCCCTGGACATGAGAAAAGCCATAGCCTGTCTGCAGTTCTACAGTTTCTTGTAACAGATGTGGGCTGATTCAAGAAAAACCTGAGAAGCCTTTGTTCATGCTTTACAGTTTACAAAATCAACTTTTAAAAGGTTTATGTCCTACTATTCTTTGCTGTATTATTTAAACTCCCCCACAAGACAACAATCCCCCCTACCAAACCTACCAAACAAAGAATACAACACTACCAAAAAACACCCCTACCAAAAAAACCCCTATCTTCATGGATACTTAATGCAACTACAAGACCACCCCTCAAAGTCATTATCTTAAATTAAAAAAAAAAAAAAGAAAAGGGGGGGGGGTGGAAGCTAAGCTTAGACTTTCTAATGTTACAACCTTAAATACACACAGGACAGGAAGGAAACCAGCTGACTGTTGTTTTTTAATATATGTGAGATAATTTAGAGAAGGAAATATTCTAATGCTATGTTAAAGACCTAAACTACTTTGAAAAACTTTTTTTTTTTTAAAACCAATATTTTCTACCTATGACATTCTAAAAAATATAAAAAGTTCTGAACAAGTTGCTTAAAGGACTGTTATAAAAAGACAGCTAGAAAATAAAATTTGAGTCGATCAAGTCTTCCAATTCAGTTATTTAAAACATAAGAAGTCTGGTGTAAATGAAGTCTTTCCTCTGAAAGTGCAAGATACAGCTTTTACTCAGTTTTAAGGTAAAGCACACAAGTAAAAAAATCCATGGTTTCACCTGAATTTAACAGCAACATCCCTGCCCATAGACCTTCTCCCTTTTCTTTTGGATGCAATTTTCTCATTTTGTTCACACAAGTTACACCTTGCTCCATTGAAATAAGACAGACAACTCAAGAACAGCTAATGAGCATGGAGAAGGCATAAAAGCAGAGGATATTATGCTGGGGTTTCTTACATTCAAAAACAATATCCTTCTCAAATGATCTAAAATAAAATTAATCATGCAACAACAAACAGCAGTTTGAAGGAAAACTGGAACAGAGGATGAGTACATGGATCCTCCACTGGACATCTGGTCATGCATGAGTGTATCCTGCTCATTACAGCCACAGTACAGGACCCGTTACATCCAAGAGTACTACAGTGGCAAGCAAAGCAGGCCCAAGTGGATGGTTCTAGGGTTTGCCTCGGCTGCAGGGTGCTCCTTGCATAGTTTACAAATTACGTGCTAGACAGAGTTCTCAGTCTCTTAAGAATAACTGAACCTTACAAGGAAGTTCTCTAAGGAAGCATGTAAAATGTTTATAAGTGAATAAACAAGGCAAGAAAATACACTCACACACCTCCTAAGAGCATGAGCACCTCCTCTGAGCTTGCGTAAGGCAGTCATGAAAGCAGCATGAGAAACAAACTCAAATCTCAATTTATTTGAAGACAAATTATATAGAGATTTTTTTTTGCTGCACAGGCACGTTAAGATTGAATCAATTCTGCCTTCAGATGTACAGACTGTGCTCCCACCAACTCCCACTGAAGTCAGAATTTGACCTATTGTGTACTTTACATTCACATCAATGAAGTCAGTAAGAATGCAGAAAATTGCTTTAGAAAGACGTAAAATTCTTTACTAGTTCTAAAATAAAAGGACAGCTTATTTCTTTTAAACAAACCAGATTGATAGCCATTTGGAAGAGCTTAAAGGAGGGTTAATTGGCATACAGTAAACCTGAATTCTGACAGTGTGGACTTCTAGCTAAAATGACATTCTCTTTGGTGGTCTTAGGACTGTAGGATTAGTTTACAAGAAAGTAGAGAGGGGTTTGAAACCAAACCCTGAATGTCAGTGATGAATTACCAGAGTAGAAAAGCCTGCCCAAATTCAGATTCAGATGGGAAAACAAAATAACAATAAAAAGGGGCAAAATTGTAGCTAAGCCTCAGTTATAGATTAACAGCATGAATGAAAGATCCTTAAAAACAAAAAAAAAATAAATCAGTAAAGCCCTTCTTTCATAAAGCCTTGCTCATACATAGAACTTTATCCCAAACTATGCTCAGAGCTGGGAATATGAACTGCTAATAACATCTAACTCAGGGAAATAATTAGGATAGCCAATTCACAAATAAATGAAAGCATTTCATCTATCATTGCAGATATGCACTACAGAAGATATTCTTGAAATAGAAAAGGTAGGACGTCTTTCATTTTTCTGAGAGATGAAAAGAGAAAACAGGAGCACAGGGTCTAAGATATACAGTATCAACTACGTCTAAAGTAAGTTTGTGAACTTGAGAGAAGATCCCTTAAAACTGAAAGATCGTTCCTTAAAACTGAAAGAAAACAGTCAGTAATTAAATCTGCAAGTAATTAAAATCTAAGAAATATTCTACGCTAATATGATGGTCTTTGTTATGTCTTTTTAACTGGAAAACTGCATTGTTACTTCACTTGTCTCTTGGATGAAGTAGGGGCACTGCAGTAATTTTTTTTCTTTTTAAGATCCTTTCACAAGCAAAGAACAGAACATACAGAATTGTAAGTCATACGGGATGCTAGCACAGATCAACCTATGCCTGTTTCCCTAAAATGAAAGACTTAATTTTGTAATATTATAAACTTATGGAATTTACCTTTTTACACAAAAGGGATAAAAGACTGCTGACTAAATACGTCTATTAAAATAAAACATTATTAAGTTTAACACTTTGCATCTAGAAATATATGTCTAAATTTACCACTGAAAAAAAAAGATATGAACCAGAAATATTTTCTTACTCAAATACGTTTTCACATTGTGGCAGATGTTTTGCACAAAATATGCTAAGTGTCTGAATACACAAAATGAATCTTAAGTGCATGAACTCAGAAGCAAATGAAAGCTAGTCAAAAGTCTAATAAGCTAAAGCAGAAAAAACTTACCAACTTTAGGGAAAATATTTGTAGCTTATGACTAGAGCGAAAGGGTCAATTGAAAACAAATCCTACAAAGGCTGAGGTGGTCAATATTAACACTACTGTGGGCCTCTAGATTTCAGTAACAGGACTTGTAATATACAGAGTAACGAAATGTAATAGCCTTTGCCAGACTGAGGTCCGACTTCAGCTGCTGAAGGCACTTCTGAAAATAGAAAGTCTATGCTGAAATATACATAGGAGTTTTAGTTCTTTGCCATTTCTTGCCTAAAAAAATTTGCCATCTCTGTAATGCTGATTAGTACATCAAAATCTTTAACAAATGGCAGATTATAGTTTGGACTTCATCTTAATACTGAGAAATAAAAATAAAAGGCATTAATGAAGAAATAATATAAAGGTGACAGCCTTTGGCTCTAAAGAACACATGGGGCTCTAATAATTTTCTCAAGGCAGAGAACTGACAGTTACACTCATTGGGTTTTACATGTTCTATGGCCTGAGTATTTTTCATTCAAAACAGCTTTATTAACAATCTGAGAGCACAGAAAACCAGGGAAAAAAATCCTGCTATAAAAACTGACATGCTCCATTCTTACTTTTTGCAAGAATTTTCTTTGTATAAAGCATTAGCAAAGAAAAATAATGTTTGGGCATGAGGCAGATGCACAGCATACACGGTTGTTTTAGACAAGGGAATTATGTACCTAGCTGAATGGAAGTCCATGAACACCAAGCAGGATAATCAAGTCAAAATTACTGTTGTCTCAATGAAGCACTTGGGATACTGTTTGAGCACCAGGACCTCAATATGTTAGGTACTGTACAAATAAAGCACAAGGACAACCCCTCTCCCTTCTTTTTTTTTTTTTTTTAACTGGCACAAGCCCAATGTACCTCCATTGATTTCAGATGTATTAGGAAGGAAGGGCCTGATCCAAAGCTCACTGAAGTCAACCAAAGTCTCTTTCTGTTGATTTAACAGGCTTTGGATTAGTCCCTAAATAAGAACAGATTTTGGCTCAGCTAAAGGATTTCACTTAAGCCCTCTGCTTGTTCAAGCATCTAGTAGAAGCTAAGAGAACACTGCGGTCCTTCTGAGTAGGAGGCTGTGTTCATTCCAAACTATCCCCTTTAACAGATGTACAGGGTCAGGAGTCCCACGAAATGGAGAACCGTCAGTAAGTGGTAAATCTGAGGTGGGAGGAATTAGGAAGGAAGCTTCAAGCTGAAAAATTTTGATTTGTGCTATTTGCGCTATGTTCCATCCTCTTTAGGCAGGAGTGTAAAATTAGAGAGGGAGTTCATGTGAGTTTCCCAATTTTACGCTCGTAAATTATTTAAAACCTTAGCACCAAGTCCCGCAATAAAATTATATATGTGTATTTGCCATATTCATTCTGCTGAACTCCCTGTGAATGAGGGCTGCCTTTAGTCAAGGTATGACCAACTTGCAGCTGTATGTGGAGAGGCCCAAGGAAAATTTAAACATATGTAATTGCTTAAACAAGTGTCGCCAGAGTAAGCTGGTGGGCATAATGCAAGATTATAAGGAAAAGTGCACTCTTTACTTATTTAAGAATTAAATGCCAGGGTTGTCAAAAAATGTCATGGTACAAATCACACATTAATAGAGAATTTGCTGAATTCCCCTCTCTTGCTTTCATGGCTGCTCCACCAATCCTTGTCAGTTATAGCAAATGCTTTGTTTACACAAGAAAATAGAAGACCCCAATCCTAGCCTGTGCATGAGGAATGTATAGTGCCAAGGGTGTACAAAGGTAACCATCCATAAAATAATTTGAGCTCATTCCATGAGTTATGAGGCCAGCAGTTTAGGACAGCACTCAGTGCGAGTTTGAGCATCTGGAGTTAGCAATGGACTTCAGCCTCAGAGCAGCTGGGAAGTCAGTGAAGCAGGGGGAAACCACTTTGTCTTGCTCTTTCCTGGGCTCACTGCCCCGGCTGTAGGGAGGAATAAGGTCACCAGGGCCATTGTGCCAACTCTGCCACCAGACAATTTCCCTGTGTTAGCTCCTTATGCTGGGGTAAAGACAGCTTCACAAATAACCTAAAAACAGACAGGCTTCGGGGCTCTCACTTATAAACCACCCATATGTAACAGTAGAAAACAAAGAATCATTTACTTTCTCCAGCTCCACAACTACCTGAATTAATATATTGAGTACAATCAAACAGAAGCAGTCAAATTCCTTTAAGTTTGAGTTTACTGCATAGCTTTATTCTCTCCAACAGAGAAATTTTCAAAACTGTTAGCATTTCAAGAAATTAACTGAACTGAAAGCACAAACTGATTTTTCTCTGAAGCTCAATTTAACATATAAAAACCACCAGAGGAAAAAAATGATTCAAAACTTTGCTGTGCAAATATAAAAAACATGGTGCTTATTAACATTTGTCCTCTAGAATGTAGGGTATGATGAAATTTTGTTCCAAAATATATTAGGAAGTATTAGAACTTCATGGCTGTCTTTTTGTAGATTCTACATGTCTTAATGGCAGTAGTTCCTGCAGAAATTATAAAAAAAAAAATAGGGGTTTTTTTGTGTATTTTTTTTAAGATAGGAAACTCATGCTCTGCTTTCATTTATGTTGATAAATTTGACCCAAACTTTGCATATCTGAAAGCAGTAGCACCCCTGCTCTTGCTAATGATTCCATGCAAGAAGGATCAAGATCTTATGAGAATAGTGTCTTTTTCAACTGCTTTTAACTGATTCACACTGCCTTCCTTCAAACCTTCTCTGGACAGTCCTCCACTGATTCATGAACAAAAGACAGATCTTTCATGAGTACTGTAACTGTGATCAAGACACCTAGTTGGTGCACTCTAAAATATTATTCTTAGGTTCTGTAGAAAGCCATGCTACTAAATCTAGATTATTGTGCTTATTAAGACTAAAAACAGTAATAAACAACTCTAAAAAGGCAACACAAAATGTTATCAGTTCCCCTTCAAATGGATAAGATGTATTTCATAATTAACAAAAAACACCTAAATAGGAAGTAGACTATTCATGATACTGCTGCCATCTCTGATGCCCTAAGCTTTTATTCTTAGCCACCACTGCCTTTGCATATGCTGAAAATTCATAGGCAACAAAGCAGAAGGTATGCTACATCTTCTCATGCCGGGATGAGAAAAATCAATGTCCATCTTTAAAAGACAGAGCTATTGATGTGCAGGGTCACTAAGCATCACAACCCGTTATAGCTCTGAGTACTAAGGAATTCCTAAAGAAGGAAAAAAAAACCCAACAGTGCATTTTATAATCTTGTTTATAACCAACATTACCCTTGAGTCTCTAGGAGCTAAATATGAACACATAATCCAAATTTTCCTTGGTCTACAGTTACTATGTTTGTTCAGGGGGAGAGAAACAAAACCACTAAACAAGGAATACCCATATATAATGATACAACAATTTTTTAAACATTGGAAACACCACTTTAGGCTTTTCATCTTTATGGAAACGTCACTAAAGAAGTGGTGATGTGATCCATGCCATGCTTTTTTTACTACTTCATAAGTCTTGCCCATTAAAAACAAAGTTATAATACAAAGTTAAAAGATCAAGGCTATTTCATTCACATGTTTTCACCTTTGTGGAAAAAAGAGGAAGTGATTTTAAATAAACAATACAATAATTTACAAATGCAGTCTATCCAGAGCTTTTTTTATGAAATCCAAGGAGGCCAAGAGAAGAACACACTTGAATTTTCTACATAAACCTGCATTCCTGGAATGTCAGAGCAGTCCACAACAACAGATGACCATTTCATACAATTCATGGAACTCTAGTGCCCATTGTACAGATGGGGAAGAACATGTCAGAGAGGGCATGTAACTTACACAAGGTCCTCTCAGATTCAGTTCTGCAGTTAGCTGCTCCTGGGTAGACAGACATACCTTTACCTCATGAGAAGCTACAAGGGAGCCCACCAAAATAACAGATGTCTTCCCAGTGACCATACTTGTTATTTGGACAATGCCTGCAGGTAGTGGGATAATTAAGGTGGCCATCACTGTTTCCCTGTATTATCCTATCTTTATGACTGCACTGCTTTTTTCATAGCTCACATAACACCAGAAAGTTGCAAGTCTAAATTTCTACATGTGTTTTCAGGTGTACTTTGTTATTCTTGTAAATGTTTCTAAACACTCTCTCACATTTACTGCATGCACAAAGACTTTCACAACCAGTAGAAACCACTGGTTAAAATGGCAATCATTTATTTGAAGATGATATCCTAAATATATAGACACTCATCTGATTTTAAAAATCTTCAGATTATCAAGCCTTACATGTAGATGGCTTGATTTTTTAGTGAATGAAAAACCTGTCTGAATCATACAATAAGAGGAAGATAGAAAACCGGAGAAATTAATCACTTTAGCCTATATAAATCTTCCTGCAACCTCAGCTCCAGCTTTAACAACCTGTGGTACCTGTTACTAGAAATTACACTGAGAAAGTATATTTAGACACCAGACTTAGGTTTATTCATACCCCGCAATCAGTTACTTAAATGAGAAGTGATTTTATAAATTAAAAACAACATTTTGCAGTACTTCAAAATCAGAACGGTTCGAAAATTCAGAGCTATAAACAAACGCCTCAAATCACGTTAAGAGTCAGATAAACACAGCTGTCAAATCTTCTTCACCTGTCCTACTTCCCCTGCTATATAGATATAGAAGCTGCTCAGAAGCTGTAAGGATCAAGGAGCGGTTAGCACTCCTCTTCTCAGGCAAAAAGACAAGGCATTAAGACAAAAGGGCAGCATACTACAATGTGTGGTGCCATAATGCAGCGTTTGATGCTCTAGAGGGCCTTCAACAAGCACTGTAAAGCAAAAAAATCAATCAAAAATCAGCATGAGAACAGAGCATGAGTTGCCCTGCTATAGCCTTAAGCCCCACAAAGCTACCGGGGTCCCTTTCCTTCACCACGCTGCCTTGAGCTGGGTGAGCCTGCCCTCCTGCCCTGAACACTGGATAGGTTGGTACCTCCTGTCTATGTCTTTCACCTTCATTCTGGTTCTGGTAGGGGTAGAGCTAATTTTCTTCACAGTGGCTACCATGGGGCGATGTTTTTTGTTTGTGCTGGAAACAGTGTTGATAACACAAGGGTGGGGTTTTTTGTTGCTGAGCAGCCCTCGCACAGTATCACCAGCACAGGGGCTGGAGTGCACAAGAACTTGGGAGGACGCACACCTGGGATAGGTGACCCCAACTGACCAAAGAGATATCCCACACTATATGGTGTATTGCTCAGTATACAGAGCTGTGGAAAAGGGAAGGGGAAGATGCCCAGAGTGATGTTATTGTTGTCCCAAGTCACCCTTATGCGTGATGGAGCCCTGCTTCCCTTGAAATGGCTGAACACCTGTCTGCTGAGGAGACGTATTGAATTAATTCTTTGTTTTACTTTACCTATTAAACTGTCTTTATCTCAACCCATTAGTTTTTTCAGTTTTACCCTTCAGATTCTGTCCCCCATCTCTCTGGCAGAGGGGAATGGGCAAGTGACTCTGTGGGGCTGAGCTGCTAGCTGAGTCTGAACCACAACCACCTTGCACAGTAAGGGAAGCTAACAATGGTTCTTTTTAGCTTTTAAAAGTGGAATTTGATTTTTCTCGGCGTAGATTTGAAGGCTTTCAGTTCTCTCTTTCTCTCTTTTTTTCCTTAAATAAATGTCTCCTCTAAGTAAACCTACTGATTTTGGACTGTAAATACCCTCAGCATTAAACAGATCCCTCCAATCCTATGGCTGAATATACAGAGGTGATTCCTCTGTCATGTTTAACAAAGTACAACTCTAGATGTACAAGAGAAAGAAATACTGTTCAATTCCATGCAAATTGTTATGCATGCAACAAAATGGGCCTACAAATATTTCACTCATATGGTAGGTTTAATTTCAATATTTCTTTAATTACTTTCCAACAATGTCTGGTTTCTGTTGAATTTACGCTAGTACTTGGCATTTGATGCAACCCCAAAAAGATAAGATACATATGTCCCCTCTTCACAGTCTTGGCATTTTTACCTTAACTCAGGCATTGAAGGGATTGGTTTGAAAAATTACCTTGCTGATTTAGCTGGGTTTTCTGGTAAATATATTGCATTAACCCTTACATTCTGAATATGACATAAGGTATACAAACGTTCTGTCTGACTCAACAGCAACATATCATGGCTTAAGGAGGACATGTACGAGGATCTCTGAGAGCAAAGGAAGAGCTAATTGGGAGTTAGATTCAGTGTGATTATCAGCTTGTTTATGATAAGGGAGTACTCTTCTGAATAGCACTGTAAATTCATTCCCTGATTGTGGTGTTAAACCACAGCTCACCCCTCCCCCCCTTTTTTTTATTTGGTTAGAAGGGGCTTTAAACTATTTTAAGCAGATGACAGTGCCATGCTTTGATTTTTGTCCATCTTAAAAAATAAATCAGCTACACGAGCCTGATGTCAAATTTTACTTTCTAATCGGAGAAAGGCACATTTTAAGTGTTCACTATAAGAACACATTTGGGTAATTTTTCCCCATGTCATTACGAACATTAGACTGACCCAATTAATATGAAATGTTTCTATGCTGCTGGAACAGACCGTGTTACAGAAAGAGCCATTTGCACAACCTGTTCATGATTATGGGCCATAAGGACACAAAGATGGCATAGACATTTGTGGACCATCTGAATTCTTACAGGGGAACGGGAAAGAGGAAAAAAAAAATTTTGTTAGCTGACTGTTGTGGGTCATGTTTTTTAATCCAGAGTATTGGACATGTAACACAGCAACAAGAGCTGATCATTTTGTTTAATCACCTTTTGGATCTGTGCCAGATGGTCTCTATTGAGAGCGCTGCAAACAGAGAGAGATGAACTGCGTCTAACATGCCACTAGAGCTTTCCCGTAAATGTCTGAGAACTGAATCCAACAAGAATTTAGTCTCAGAGCAGAAAGGGATACATTTAAAAACTATGTGCATTAACTATACTTTTCCCCATAGAATCCTCACTTGGCATGAATAATTTACCCTCTCTTATGCTAATGGGATCATGAAAGTATCCCTGTGTCTTTAGTGCAGCTATTCTCAGCTTTCAGTAATTACCCCACCCAGTGAAAATAACATGGCTCCTGCAGCTGAACGGCCTACCAGTACCTGGCAATTAGAAAGATCATGGCTGACAGAGGAGCGGTCCAGAGATGGACACACAAGCTTCGGCAGCCTGAGGAGCAGCTTGAAAAATTAAAAGCCTTCCACTGTGAATATTTCCGTAGTTGCTTAGGATCAACATGGAGAGGGCAGCTGCTGCAAGGGCATTTTTATTTTTTAAGGATGACACAGAGTATTCCAATGTACTGTTCAGGCACCCTCATATTAAGAAATAGAAACATTTCTTGGTCATCAACAGTTAAAATAAAGCTTATGCGTTCGGGTTTTTTTAATAAGAGCTGTCTTAATAAACCAGAGGGAGAGAATTAAAAAGTTAATTAATGAGTGTCTTTCGGTATCTGACAATTTTATCTGCTACACAAAGGAAACTCTGTAGTATTTCATTAATGAAAAGTTTTTATAAAACCATTACAAAGAACTAGGCTTTGACCTCTGTCCATAGCACTCCATGTTAGGTAGTTCACTATGTAAAAATTATCAGGCTAAAACATCTGGGAAAGAAAGCTATGAAACAGCAGGGAACATGGCTGGTTTATTGTTTATCTTTTGTTTATGAGGCAGTATTCAAGTTTAATTACTACTCTAAATTAAACTCTAACAGGCATCAGGAGACATCCCTTTACACAACTATGTTAAAAAAAAATCCAGAGATTTCAACACTAGATCATTCAAATAAATTAGTATATATAGGAAGAAATTAGTCTGTAACAACACAGGAAGATATTTAAGCACTTAATACTGTATGTTTGAATGTGTTACATTTTGAAGCATTAATATTGTAACAAACACACAATTATAATTTAGTGAATGGGATGTTATATACCATTTGGAGGCAAATCGGGTTAGGCTGAATAGGATCTGAGATGGAAAGAATGGCCTAAGGGGGAATCCTACCTTTTTATTTTGAAATACAAATACATAAATAAATATATATATGCACATGTACACATATATATATTTAAAAATACCCAGAAACATGAAGTCAGAGGCAAACCTCTCCACAGTAACAACCTCTTAAGTAAAATCATGTAGCTTTTTTCTCTGAACATTCACATACAAAAGTTCACTGTGGAGGAAAGAGTTCACTATGTTTACCCTAACAGTAAGTGACCAGTTTTAGATGAACTTAGCTGTAGGAAAAAATAAAAGTTGAAAGCAACTAGCAAAAGATTATTCCAGATGGCATCTGTCATATTGTATTTAGGGTTATTTTAAAGAGATTACTGCCACTATGAAAACATTCCATTGACAGAGTTTTACTAGGCTGCATTTGAAACCCCAGCAAAACATACTACAAATATGGAAGTAAATGTGTATGTAGATTTTTATCTACATCTGAATATACAGACCTACATAGATTAAAAGGTAAGAGTGAGGTGAGTACCTTGAATACAAGTATAATATTTTAAACACTACACACACACTCTCTAAGCTTTAATTTAATAAAAGGTGAGGAATTTGCTACCAGCCTGATTATTAGAAAACTGTATAGTGAAGTGAAGATTCACTATTAAATTTTAATGCTACTTATTGAATAGCGGGTAGAGACACACATCTTTTTGCAGTCGTCGTTTAATTGCTGGAGTCGGCAAACATTTATTTTTTCATGCAATAGACAGAAATAAAAGAAAGGATGGGAGGATACCAAAATTTGACTATATTTAGCTAAGCTGGTTCTGGCATGATCGTGGTTAACGTGCATGTGGTGTGCAGTGTGAGCTCAGCAGTTACTGGGCCAACTGTCTCAGTATTTCTGGGAATTCTGCCTATTCACAGTGCAGGGATTGTTCAATTGCTGCAAAATGTACAAAATGAATTTTACAAAAATGAATTGTAAGGAAGGCCCCATTACAACGATTTTACAGCAAAGATGTCAACATCAATTTTTCTTTCATGCATAGCTAATGATTAAAACAACATATTCCATTTGCCTAAGAATTTATTTCTTATTGGCACATCAAAATATTGAAATACAAAGTTATCTTTACTCTACCGTTATTACTCATTGCTGCTGAACTCACACCATTGTTCAAACCATGAAAAAATAAAGCAAACTTGGCAAGAAATACTTAAAACAAAGGCTCATCAATATTCTCCAATTTGTCAACATCTCAATTACAGCAATGGAAAAAATGTAAATTTCATGTGCTTTGAACACTAAGGGGTCTATTCTTCTGTCAGTGCACATGCGTAACTCCCATCACCATTAATGGGAATTACTCATACATATCAACACAAGGACGGGCCCCTCAAACTTGAAAGGAAAAGATGAATTAATAAGGGCTACTCGCTTCCTGTATCTTCCTCAGTTGAAAAAAGTCATTGTTCTTTAAGAGTTTTTCATACTTCATACAGTTCACCTTTATGAGTGCTGTGCCTTCTGAAATAATGCATCTCCAGTGAAGCATTATTTATTAGCAAGTTTGATTTTTCACAGTCTGGATGTTTGAGCCTTTCTATCAGGAATTTCCTTTCTTACAGAAGGCAGCTCCCTCCCAGTAAAACCATACCCTATTGCTTTATAGGTAAAAATACAAAGGAATAAAAATGTGTTCTGAATCCTTATGATGAATATGCATACTAGCTTCAGCAGGCTTACCATACTTACAGAACCAGGAAAAAGAAGTCGTAGCATTAGCTTCTGGGTTAGCTTCCAAAGACTTAGCATATCTTATTCTTTAATTGTTGCTAACATCAACTTATCCCTCTCCTTTTTCTAACTACTGGAGTTTGGTTCTAAGCTTTGTGTAGTGCCAGCAGAGTTTCTAATACTAGGACAGGCCTTCAGGCTTTATCACCTAGTCTTGTAAACAAATTTGATTTGCGTACTATTGTTATTACAAGATGGTATATACTGAATAAGAAATATACTACCTAATTTTTCGAACAAGCATCAGTCCAGAGAGTTAACCTGTGATGGATGCTTCATTTCAGTTAATATCTTAGTTGACTTTGTCCTGAACCAGAGCATTGCCAAATGTCTTTGCCAAATAAAGCTATTGTGGACAGACATCAAGCTGGCACAGAAGTGCTTCTAAACTACTTTGAGGTTTGCCCTAGAGAGTAGCCTCAGATATTATTTATAAAGGGGCAGATCATTCAGCACAAGTAGGTACATAAAAAAATAAAAAAACAAAACACCAAGCCAAAAAAGCCACACAACAATGCGGCTCACTCACATGCGTAAAGCAAAGTAGATGTGATACTCGTTTATATTTTTACTGCTCTATAACCTATAAGAATTTTCTTATCTCTGGCTTCTTACTTATTATCAAGTTTGTCACCCCAGGTCTAATGCTAAAACGATGCTGACCTTCCTGAAAGATCCTGAAGGAAGACAGTCTCTATCTGACTTGGATGGATCAGGCCTTTTAAGCGAGTGGACTATGAATATGACAGATCAGGTATGCAATCCTGGTATCATAAAATATGAAACTGAAATAATTCCCTGGTGCTTTCCTGTAGACCACATGTTTTTAAACCTTAAAAAGATTTATTTCTCATTTTTCATGCATAATCTGCCATATTCATTATTTGCAATATCCCATAAAGAAATTAAATAGGAATTAAAGTCTGGGACATCATATCCATCACTGTGGTACAAACTGATGCCAAATTCTAGAAGTCATTTAGTCTTTTATGTAAAGGCAGTGGCTGTTTTCACTTTGTTTCACAAAGAATAAAGAAAACACAATACCCCAAAAGACTTTCAGATGTGTTTTTTTCCTCTCCAAAGAAAAGGGTGGATGATAAAGCTACACACACCTTTTAATCTTCCACTTAGAGTTTTTACACATATATTCCTTGGCAAAAACCCCAGGGTCTTCTCTTTCCCCTCCCCTTCTCTCACCCCCTTTCCTGCCATCTCCCTTGCTATAACTCAGCTAACCCAACAGAACCAGTCAGTTTTAAATTTCAGTTGGGACCCCGGTGACCTGTTAATGAATCTACAGAGAGGAGAAAAACTCACAGTGTTGAGTTATGCCTGGTGTTGCTAGCTGACTTGGAGTCAGAAATGCTTGAAGCGTTAACGTAATTGCAAGAATGTGAAAAATGAAGCGTTGGGCTCCTGAGCAAAGCGAAAGGTCAAAGCAAGCCCTACACAAAACAAGTCTCTGGAAGATGGCCTCATTAGACCATTAAATCAGCTTCTCCTTTTTCTCCTTTGTAAGACGTTTAGAGTGTTTTATTTTTATTATTGGATACATTTAACTCTTTCCAGGGCAGGTGGAAAGTTGATCAGACCTACTACATAATTACTAATCTTTAAAATAGCAATAATCTTTAATACAGCGTTGATTTGCATTTGTGGATCTGAACTGGGATAAAGTCAATAAATGCTTGGTGGATTACAGATCACTACTTTGGTTTGCCAGATGATCAATATGTTGTATAGCTCAGTTTTCTGTTGAACAAGTGAGGTGACATGCTAAGAACAACATAGACACTCATCACTAATAAAATTAGGATAATCTTTCAACGTTTACAGCCTGAAGGCCCTTTACTTAACTCTTCCAATGCCAGCATGTTTCTAATAATACCAAACACAGACTAGATTAACCCTTTTGGTGCCAAAGGGCAACCATGCACTGTAGAGGAGAGACTGTCCTCCATAAAGAGACAAAATGCCTACACCTTTTTTATTTTGTTCAAACTGTAAGAATTATGGATGGACTCTTCCAGGTAATAAACAGATCTACCTCACGCAGAGAAAGTCTGCAAAAAACAGTCATCACTCACCCAAATCCTTTCCATCTCCTCCCTCCCCAAAATAAAATAAAAGTAAAAGAAAATAGTAATTTTAAAAAAATCACAGAATGCACATCATAGACTTAAGGCAAAAGCAGAAACCCCTGGAAAGAGTGCTCTCAAAAGCCAGAAGAGACTGACTCTAGGATGAATCAATCTCTGCTGCCACCAGGCATTAGTGGAGAAGACTGTATGTTGCTAATGTAACTCAAGACTCTCTAACGAGCTCCTATTTCCAAGAAATCCTTTGGGGCAACTGGAATACTTGAAGCACCATTTGTGGAAGCTCTTGGCAAAACTGCAGGGAAACCAAGTTGACCCAAGTAAGTAACTGCACTGGAATAGTTCAGGAGGGCATCTATCCTTCTTGGCATTGCCTGGGAACAGCTCACTGCCAGCTCAGGAATCATAAGGTAAACTCTCCCCCCCTCAAGAAAGCCTAAGGAAAATTCAAGACAGACCTCACTCTCTTTAGTCTTTCCCAGGACTGAGAGAGGGAGAGCAATCCAGAGCTGTCTCCAACGGGAATTCTGCTGGTGCTGTAGAATCATCTTTCAGCTGCCAGCAGCTGAATGGAACGGTGATTTGCCACTGGACGTCTGCTTCTAGAGGGCCCAGCTGAGCACAAAGGGAAACATACTAGCAATGTTTTACCCTGCTAGACCGGACAGCACTAGTGACTGATTTGGCCTCTCAGAGGTTGTTCCTCTTCTGCAGAAATGAATAACAGGTTTGTTGAAATCACATATATTGGCAGAAACCTGTTTCCAAAGAAAAGTTGGTGTAGTAATCATCAACTGCTTTTTCTAATGCTTAGCAATATTTCCCAAGCACCCTGAGTTACATGACAAGAGATCAGAGACTATGCAATGCAAGATCCCTGGATATTGATACAAGGGATTTCTTTGTTTCAAGCACAGCTCAATAAAAGAACTTTTCTAATTTCTAAGGGGTTCCTGGGGCAGAGTGGCGATACAGGTGTGAGGAAACTTCCTCCCTAGGGGTGGAATGAAGATGGCAGACCACTCGAAGGAATCGTTTTTAAGCATGCAAATCATCTGCTACACCAAGCACTTTAGCTACAATATACCATGTAAACATTTGCTCAACAGTAACACCTATGGCCAGCCAATAGACATAACACCAATATGCTGTTTAGTAGTCAAGCTCTCCCTGTCATTAGCTGTTGAAGCTGTAATGGCTCATGCTGGGTCTTGTACAGCTCCAATTTAATCCCATAGCAAAAAAATCCTTGTGACTTATTTTGGAGTTGGATCACACTCTATGCCATGGCCGCTTTCTATCAGCAATAAGATTACAAATGTATAAACAACTCCTACAAATAGGAGACAAACACAAACCACTCTACCAGAAACAAACTTTGCAAGTTCCTAGAATCACAATGGGTACAACAACACACCATCAGACAGATGAGGGGAACTAGCTCTGTGCCAAGCAGTAGGCCACGTAAGAGACATCAAATCACATATCTGTGATTCTAAGCATGGCAAATATCATGGTGGGAAGCAGTCTGCAGCATGAGAATAGTCAAAGCAGTTCTAGCCCTGAAGGCTTCTTCCTCCTTCAGTTTTGGGATCCTGCAAGGCTAGTTGGATATCAGCCCTGTAGTTGACTCTGCTGGGCATGTGGGGGAAAAGACTGGCAAAATACTGCAGATGTAGGAGAAACATCTCGTGGTGAGACCATATCATAAGACCTTACAGAGGTAATGCCTCTCTCACTAGCAGAAGCTTACCATGTTCACAAAGAAAAACAAGAATGGAGTCCACCTTAAACTTTGGACTTAAAAAAACAAAACAAAAAAGAAAAAATCTACTCTGGAGTCAAGATCCAAGAGTGACAGCAGGTCGTCCTTACTCAACATCTAGCACTGGAGGCTTGACTCTTACACCTTCTGGAGTCACTTATTCTTCTAATGAGCATGTGTAAAACACTATCATAACAGAATGACAGCCTTTGACACTCACTCAGCATGGATGCAGATGACCACACATAAGGTGCAACGCAGTAGGAAATAAAACAAAAAAGCCCTGAAATAATAATCAAACCTCCTGAACCTTGAGAAAGTTTCACTGTATATAGATACAGAAGAGATTTTGCAGTTCAGGTATGTCTCTACCATTCAGAATTCAGATTTTCAGAAGCAGAAACAAATCTGTATGAGTAAATATTTCAAGAAACATTTTTCTGTCCAATTTGGGGTTTGCTTCTACTTTATATAATTTAGCAGCTTCACAACTTCACATAGAAGTCTCTTTCCCAGACAAAACTGCAGGTTAAACTCTCCATCTTTAACTCAACTCAAACAACTGCACCACAGCTGGAGAGTATGTCTGTCATTATATTTACTTATGCCACACAAAAATAAACTGTAGATAACCAAATTTGTAAAGGAATTGGCAGAACTAATCAATTGTTATTACAAAGCTTGTTTGAAGATTAGATATTTCACTTTGAAATAATAATAAAATGCAGCTAAGTGGGTTAGGAAAGGAAATACCGTCTCCCTAACTTACAGCTGATTATACTGCAAGTCTGCCACTCCATGTTTACTCTAAGGCAGATGTACTGATATAATGAAAAAAGCTGGAGTTATTTTAGTCATGCCTACTTTGTGGAGGGAAAAAGTTTGACCTTTTACCTTGCTCGCTGCTGTTGTCTCCACTCTGGGAAGCGTGGCCCCCGCTGGAGGGCCCTGGTGTGCCTGCCGAGTGCGTTGAGGTTGCATCATCGTGGTCTCTCCAAGACGAAGGATTCTGGTGTCAGAGCGCCAAGGAATTTTTTCCACGGTTCCCATTCCAATAGCAAATGAAGAACAGAATGCAAACCGGGAGAAGAGGGGAGGAAGGGGAGGAAAGTATACACATTAGCATTTGTGAAATGTGCCAAACACCTA
>VZTD01001644.1:447472-457192 GCA_013397725.1 Rhagologus leucostigma
ATTTTGTGCACTGCAGGCTCTCTTGCGCTGGCTGCTGTTGGAGCTCCTTATCACATGTACGAAAGTTACAATAATTAACTGGTAACAGCTTGGCTATGTTTTAAGGCGAATGCCACCCAAAACCTATCATACAATATTTCAAAAGCTAAACTGGCCTTTCTGTTTCAAAGCAGTAAAAATTTGGAAAGGATCACTGAATGAGACTTCCCACAGCTGAAAACACTTGCTGTCTCTACCAGGCTGAGTTGTTCTTGACCTAAGTTTGTAGATCCGGTTTGAGAAAGACAAACTGTATTGATTGAGAATTCAGTGTATTTCTTGTGACACAGTTTTCTTGAGGAAGCAATTTGGCAGAGTTTTGTTGAAGGACAGAAAATATAAGATACGATATTTACTAAATGCAACAGTGGAATGTTGAAGGAATTTGAAAGGCAGAGAAATAGTTAGACTTTAATATTATAAAAAATGACAAATAATTCTAGGGTTAGAGTTTACAGACTCATAAAAAGGCAGCATTCTTTTGCTTTGGACTAAGATCATTGCACAAGTCAGTGAACTGCTCTTTTTCTCCCCTAGACCATTTCCAACCTCACACCCCTTGAAAAAAATTCTTTGCCAAATGATTAATCATTAAGTAGTTATTTTATGCACCAAATGGCACCTCTAAAGTTTGCTTCACTGGAAAACTTCATCAGTATAGTTGAGGTACCTGAAGAGATCATAGTCTAAAGCCCACTAACATTAGTTGCAATTTTTCTGTTAGTTTAAAAGAAATTTATATTGAGTTATCATACTGAAAAAAAATTTTTAAAAGAAGGAAAAGAAGAAACCAAACAGATATCTTTAGATAAATTACACAGATTGCTAGCACGGCTTCTCATTTCTTCTTGCAAGTTTAGCAATATACTTTGCAGAAACACATTGGAGAGTGTGGATGATGTCTGCCAAAATGCAATTGCCTATTTTGTGTACGTGTGCCTACTATAAAAATTTCACACGTGTATGACCTAAACTAACGCCAGATACCATAGAAAGTGAACAGCACGCATGTATCTATTCCCAGTAGTTTTAATAATTGGGAGCCAAATATGGTACTCCTCTTGCTCTTACCTAATTGTGTTAAAGAGCAGTGTTACTAGGAGAAAAGCAGTGAATACTGAGGAGCACAATAGAGGGAGATGGAAAATAGATACAAGAAGCTATGTCTCCAGGGGCAGTATTTTCTATTTGCTGGGCTACAGACTCACAGCTGATAATGCAAGTTGTAATTAATATAAAAGCAGGAGACAATATGGGGAAAGCTTGTACTAGCAGGGCCACAGGAGATCACTCCACTGCTATCCACTGTTTCTCATTTACACACATGGCCTTCCCTAGAAAACACAATTTTACCAGTGGTTTTTCCCTTGAAAGTTTAAAAAAAAATTGATTTAGCACCACCAGTGAATTTTGCTAAATCTAGAAAGGAGCAACAGAAAGGACAAAAGGCATACAAAGCCAATCTGACACATTACACTTTTGTTGATGCTGAAAATCTGCTGGAAATTGTAAGAGTTTTTAACTATTAAAGGATTTCTTGAACAGAGATGTTGTAACAGAGAAATTTGATATAGGATAAGCCTCTGATAAATTGCAATTCTTACTTTGTATGTCCAAAATATCTGCTGGGCAAAGTCTGGCTAGCTTTTGGTGAGTGTATGTAGTCCTGCCAGGGCTGATTCTGATCTCATACTGCTTTTTATGGTGATATTAAAGACTCAATTAACCATAAGGAATCTGCTTCTTATTTATAACTGGGAAGTAAAATCAATCAAGCCAGCTGATACCCATGTGAGTAAGCTGAGCAGGATTTGACTCTCAGATTTTAACTAAAGTTTCAAGTATATAACTCTGACAGGATCAGGCCCCAACATAGTTTTATCAGACAAAATTAACAAAATCATTAATCTTGAAAGAACAAACAAAATACAACTTATTTTTATAAAAGAAACTACCGTGACTACAAAGCCTATTGTTTTTAAACGTGGTTGGACTCAAAGGTCTGGTAAATTAATTTTGCAAACACAAAACTGAACTGAACTACTTGATACAGATGGCATTATCCCACCCAAACAAAATCCAAATCCCGCTCACCTTGTTCTTCCAAGTAACACGTGTAAACACAGTGGAATGACTGACATGACTGATACCCCAAAAATCTATATCTAGGCACAGCCATATATAAAAATACAATGGACTATGCAGGACATGGAAGTCTATCACGTGCATGCACATGTGTTTCTGTGTGTGTATCTGTGTCTAGGTTTTGTGTGTGTAAAGTTCAGGATGGTATCCTAGAGATCACGTCCAGTCGTCCAGTGCATTGAATAGTAAATTTACTATTTGAAGAAACTTTTAATAAGCAAATAAGACATGAAAAACTCTAATTTGACATAATATATATGTTTTCCAAAAAAGATTACTCCTGTTATTGCTAAGGTTTATTTTCCTACAGATGCAGACTTAATATGATTACTTTCTTGTACTAAAATTACACAATTGAAACAAAAACAAGGCACTGCAATCTATCAGATATTTTTGTATATATGTACAAGTTTTAATTTTTGTCCCTTGATTTTGCTTTTGAGGAAGTGTCAGGAGCAATTTTTGACCCTCCTAGAACACGGCAGCATTCTGTAAAGCTGTGTGCTTTGTGTTTTCTAATTAAGATTGAAATCAGACATGTAATCCACCTGTCATTAAGGAACTGAGACTTGAAAAATCAGGGGGTTGTTGGGTTTTTTTAATTGTCCTTCTATGTCATTCTGTGTAGCTAAACGTCATCTAGACTGATAGAAGACTCAAACCAAAAAGGAAACACAGTCATCAAACAGATGATGAAAAACATTATTGGTTCGGTTTGAGAGAACAGAGTTTAAAATTAAGACACTCAAATTTGAGCTGTGGACTCAAATTTGAGACTTCAGCTGTTGACGGACATGTACCCTGACCCATAAAAAAGCAGGAATGCACAGCACTATCTACAGTCTTGGAAAGTTCCTGATGCTCCTCGCCCCTTCAGAAAGCACAGGGCCTACAGCAACGTCCTGAGTCTTAAGCCACATGGTAAGTTTGCCTTATTATTGCTGCAGTTAGCTACTTAGTTTTCCTTCTGACACAGTATGGACAGAAAGGGCACCTTTGGGGTCTAATCTGGTGTTTCTCAAAACTCCCACTGAAGTCCACAAAAGTGTGGCACACCTGGAGACTCTAGCATCAGGCCCCCAAATTACTTCTTCATTACTCAGTGAAACCTTACCTAAAGACATCATTATATTACTGGAACAGATATGTACTACACTATTTTTACTTTTTCTTATCTGCAAAATGCCAGGAATTTTCACAGACCATTCTTTGAGGAGAAATATTAAAGAAATGTTAAGTTGTCTGGATATCCAAAAGCACAAAATAAAGTATCTTCTCATGTGAGAGCTGAAAGGCTTAATAGTCAGACTAATCTTTCTCTTCTACAGCTAAGATATTGGATTTCTAATATGTCAAGAGTCTTTTTTTTTTAAAGAGAAGTATGTATGTTTCTATTAATTTTAATTATATTTTAGGAATTATGATCCATATATTATTATTTCTGAGCTACAAATTGACTAAAACATATAAACAAATATCAAAAAGACTGAGGCCCTGATCCTTTTCCCACAAAAGCCAGTGGAAGGAGAGCCATAAATTTCTATGGGAGAATTACTAGGCTTCAAAATAGGTTACTGCTAAAGGAACAGTTGTATGACACCAGGTGAGGCCAGGTACAAAAGAAATGTAATTAAAGTACAAAATGTTATCATACGTTCAAAAAAAGTTTTAAAATCTCCAAATTTTATGAGCACTATGTTTTTCAGATTTGAATAGCTTGAAATGAGAAAAGAAAATCTGTCAACAGTCTCATCAGACATTTTAAGCTGAACACAGAATTCCAGATAGGGCCCAGTATGTTTAGTGGAACAATAATAAATTGTCTGTGCTGGGAAACCGGACTTGAACTGCAGCTGCAAAGGGTTTTTTCTCTCTTTTTTTATCTTTTTTTTCCCCTAACTAATCTGGTTCAGCCAGGGCATAGCTGTAATTACCTTCTTCCCATCTACAGCTAATACCTCAGAGCAATAAAAAAAACCAAGGGTGTTAAAAATTCAAACACTAATTATGGGCTGTTATATTTACTAAACACAGCAGAGTAATAACAAAAGTTTCAGCTTCTTGCGGCCAGCACTGCACTATTTGATCTACCAAGTCCCTGGACCCTTTACACTAACTATATTACATAACAGTTAATAGCGCACTAAAATAAAATTCAATAAACACATTTATTACCAAACATGTACAGCACAACCGCTTACAGCTGTCTCCCTCTTTCAGCACAGGTGTATCCCTGACGAGTTCATTCCTTTGTTGTTTTTGGGTTTGGTTTCCAATTAAGTGATATAAATAGCAGAGCAGTAGATTTTGAAAGGGGAAGCATGCAATATTTGAGTACCCCATTTAAAGTCTTACGGTAAATATTGGCTAATCCTACAATTCTTTCCGTTACTTTCCTTCATGCCTGTTTTAAGGTCTAGAAAAACAATAAAGCTGAGAGCTGCCTTAGTTCCTAATTCAGCGCTGCCACTGTCACTACTAACACTCCTCACATTCACATTAAACACACACAGGGTAGCTTTACACCACTTAATAACAATAGAGGGGTATGAATTTTTGGGGTGTCAAACAGCTGTCACAAACTGTCACCTCCACAAGAGAAACCCTGGCACACGACAAATTAACCTACACTTCTTTTGGGCTATCATTATTCATAGCCAATCAGTTGAAATGCTCCTAGTATTTCATGTGCAAATAAAACCATGAGGGGAAGACCCGCGGATCAGAATAGTGGGCCAATACATAAAACAGAGGAAACAACATGCTGTCTCTGTCCTTCTGAAGTGGCTCGTCATCACCCCTGCACCAACTTTCACCAAATGAGATCTAGCCTAAGGCTATATATTAAATATGCATATCAAGGCAAATGAAAAAAAATAAACCTGGAGAGCCAAATTGGACAAATTTGCATGCTTGAACTGCTACATTTTCAGGTAGATGCTCAGAAATGATAGCTCATTTTTAATAGACTTGCATGTTTTTATTTGCCCTTTTTTTTTATCTTTTCCTTTTCTATGAATAAAAGTACATTTCTTTCTGGTGGAACCTTGTACAGTGCAAATATAAAACATGGTAGTTTGACTAAGCTATAAAAAGGTGTTAAAGTTTTGTCAGGAAAACAAGCGAATATAAAAAAAAAAAATCCAATAAGGAGACACATTTCCCAAAACGCATGAATAAAATGTAACTATGTGATACAACTCTTCATTTCCCAGTTGGTGTTCTGGTTGCACAAATTATTGCTTCCTTTCAAAACAAATAGCAGGGGGCTAAAGTAAAAATGTTATAGCTCAAATCTCCAGGAAATAAAAGGCTTTAAATTATAATACCCAATGAAGTGGTAAACCCTAACGGGTGCAAGATAAATGGGTTGTCATATTTATTTGAGTTTGTTTTTGGGGCCACAAAAGCTAGAGGAGATTCTTCTCAGGGAAGATAATAGTTACCAAATTATCAAAATGCTAACCCCCTCCACTCCTGTCCTATCATTGTGTGTGAATTTAAATATTATAATGGAGCACTGCAAATTGGCTTGAGCATTTGCCATCTGCCAGAACCCTAAACAGGCTAGTTTATCTAATCTTTTCAGTATAAACACAAGCATGCTCCATTTCTACACTTCCACTTGAAACACACTCTTGTAAAGAAACTGTACTGGAGAAACACGTATTTTTTTTTTTTGCTTCTCTAAATTTTACAGAGTGACTCACTATCTTTCAGGTTGCCACTCATTTCAATTTCTTTTCTAGTACTCTCCCAGAATACTTATGCCCACGAATTTAGGGTTGTAAAATGCCATGAAACAAATATTTTTGAAATTGTGTCATGCCTCATGAAGTTTATTACCTACATGTGAGTTAGCTGATAAGCAGAGAAACTTTAAGGAAGCTCTGCATACATTTTTTCCCTCAAAATAATAGATTAAAAATGTAAAACATAGCACAAACCTTGTCATGCAATGTTTACTGAATACAAATGAGAAAATGAAAGCTAAGGCTTGGGTCCAAAAATATTTCCCGTAACTAAGCCATGCCAGAAGGGGGACATTTAGAAGAATTTATTATTATTTTATCTCCCAATTCAGCTTCAGTCCAGGTCTAATGTAATTACCAAATACACACAAAAACAACATGTTTTCAAAGGAAACAAAAGCTCCTAGAAAGCTCATTCTCCCTGGGCTTCCAGCTAGTCTTCTTAACACACTGGGAAATAAAGGCAGGCGCCTGTGCAGAAAGCATGGTTAACTTCACACCGGGTGTTAAATTAATATTTCAACTGCTAAAATATTAGACTCTATCATTTAGATTATTAGTTCAATTGAATCTAAAACTGTATAAACCCCTTTGCCCCCCAGGGATGCGTTCCTATAAATAAAGCGGAGTTCACACCCACTCTTTTTAACCAGAGCTATTCCTTCCCTTTTCTGCGGTACCAGCTGCAATCTTTCCCTTCACATCCCGAAGTCTCTCTGCATCTACATCTTTTGAAGGATCACAAGGGCCGCTCCAAAACCCGGAAAAACAAAGGCACTCTCCTCATCACACACACCAGTGTTCAGTCCTACACACATTACACTAATTCACCAACTCCTAAAGTGTTAAAAATCAACCGCTAACCTATGGTTACTCAATCATCATTCTCTCCAACTTTCTGTAATACATTGTTAATAATTGCTTCATCAAGGTTACTGTCTTTTATTATGAAGATGCTTCAGGCGTTTGGCAATAAGTCCATATTCTGACAATAAGTTGCTATAAAGCAAAAGCATTGGAAACTCTAATGTGCTAACCCCTTTTTTTTAATGCAGTGTAGTATTGCCAATAATTCTCATCACTTGTCATCCCCACGAGAGGGGAGGGGGGAGCAAATCAGCAAACTTTCTTCCTAACTTTCTTGTTTCCTTACATTAATGCATTGATTACAAAGTTGGCAAAGAGCAGGAGAAAGCACCGATCCCCACATCAAACCAACAGTTTGCTAGCTCTCCAAGCCGCCCAGACCAGGAAACTTTACAAACTATTGCAAACTCGATGCTTTACAGATGAAAGCTGAAGGAACCTTTTGCATTTGTACAACTTTACAGAGCGAGAGGGAAGGAAGTGTGAAGATGGGATTCGAGCTTGCAAGAGGTTAAGGTAGTAATAATACTAATAGACAACAGCAGCAAAGCAAGGAAATCGGGAACAGGTCCTCTAAGCAGCTTAAAGATTTAAAGTGTCATAAAGAAAACAGAAGGACTTACATGATCGGCTAAATTTGTGGAAGATCCTGAGAGTTCTTCATGGTCTGATTTGGAGCTGCCATCCCTTTCATCAATAACAAGGTCTATTGGCATTTTTCCTTTCAAACAACTAATGTACCGATGGCAGAAGTTATCACACAATTCATGAACCTAAAAAGAATAACAAGAATAATAGAATCAATAATGGCAAAATATCGTATTTCAACTTTCTTTTCTTCCTTTCTTTTTTTTCCTTTTTTTGATAGCAAGAACAACCCTCTGATCTACTCCACAAGTAACTCTAATTAAGGGGGACAATAGTTGAAGGCAAGGAAACAATAGAGAAATTGTTGCAGCACATATTATTCTCCAGAGACTTGCAGCAGCAACAAGTTAGAGAGAGAGAGATAGTGGGCTCGGACTTGCGTGCTGAACAAAATCGGATTTGGTGATAACATCGCAACACTGGGAGCTGGACCCAGGTGGTATCTCCGGAGCATACACAACCCAGACAGGTACAACTTGTCACTCGGGACGAGATCAGTTTAAACCGGGGCTAAAAAAAAAGGTCTAAATGGCCGGGAGCAGTAAAACGAAGCTACTTGCTGAGGTTGTGGGAAGAGCCATTCTCGTCCCAGGGCACAGCCCCTGCCCACGCCTCGCAGGGGCCCCTGCCTCTTCCAAACATTTAGTGCTTGCTTGGGGTTAATATGCCTGCCAGAGCTGGAGAGGGGAACGAGTGCTTTCATTTCTTTTTGTTAAACATTATATTTCTGAGTGGGAAAAAGAGCTTCTACTGAGAAAAGCGACAGGAAGGATGAAAGGAGTTTAATATTTAATATTAGTAAATATTGAAATTACACACACACAAAAAGGGAAAAAAAACGGTCTGGGC
Source organism: Rhagologus leucostigma (assembly GCA_013397725.1). Taxonomy (NCBI): domain Eukaryota; kingdom Metazoa; phylum Chordata; class Aves; order Passeriformes; genus Rhagologus; species Rhagologus leucostigma. The sequence continues at coordinate 455,773 of VZTD01001644.1, forward strand.
ATGTCTGTCCGGTGTCACATGCTCTGATGGCACAGGTTACAGTGTCACACTGCATTACCCCTATCTTCTCTGGCCATGTTTACAAGTCAGCCCAAACAGTCGGGAGGAAGGGACCCGTGGGGGGAGGGGGGTGGAGGGGGAGAGTGGGCAGGGAATGGCGTGCCCCCCGCCCACCTCCGTGGCTCTTACCTTTTCCAATTCCAAAAGATGAAACCTTAGTACTTGTATTGCTTGGATCATCTGTAAGAAAGTTTTGAGCAAGGGGTTACGTGGGAGACAGGAGCACGGGGGCTAGGCAGAGCCGGGAGCCCGAGTGGGAAAGGGGGAGAAGGGGATTGTCAGGGCGTGCGGTCATTATCCAGGATTTTAGCTCATTGGTCACGCTTCAACAATTTTGATCAACTTTAACCTAAACACTTGATTTTTATCATATTTATTCCAGGAGCGGTGATTAGTGCTTTATTACCGCGATCTTGGAGAAAACCTCTTCCTCTCCTTCTCGTTCTCTTCTCAGCACCCCGGCCCTCAGCCCTGAGGGTCCGCAGAGAAGTCAAACACACGCTCCCACCCCCACCCCCGCCCGCAGGAGAAAGGGGGGTGACTGTGTGTTTGAATAGTTTGGCATCTTCTTTACAAGCGGATTTAGGCACTTTGAATATTGAAATCGTTCACATTAGCAAAAGAATTACATTAGAAATCTCCAGCTCTCTCTTCTTAAGCAGTTACTTCCTTCAATTTAGCTTCCCGTGGCTTTCAAACTCAGCTTTGCAATGCATCGGGGCTTGAGACTTTGCTCTGACTGGCTCTAAGAGTAAAGCTCTTTGAAGCCCCTTGACGGCAACTTGCCGACCGGCCGGCGCCCCGCTCCCATGCCGGCGCAGCCCGGTGCCCGGACCAGCAGCCGCTGCCCCGCCGCACCGCTCGGCCCGGTCCCGGGGCGGAGGAGGGCGCTTCCCGGCAGCTGATGGAGGGGTCGGGAAGGGCGAGAGGGGACTGAGATGGAAGGGGGAGCAGGCCTTACCAAATTGTCCAACTCTGGATTTGAAGAGAAAAGTGGTTTTTCGGCGCGGACCTGCAAGAAGAAGGAAAAGCCGCGTGAACTCCAGCTTCTGTCTTTAGCCCCGTAACCGGATCGCCCGAAGGGGGAAAATCCCTTTGACAAAACCGGCCGGTACCAAAATCGGGCTGAGAGCCCTGGGCCACCGAGGTACGGAGAGGAGCCCGCTCCGCTCCTGCCGGCCCGGCACTGAGCCGGCAGCCGGTCCCAAGGGAGCCTTCTCCTTTGGGTCCCCTGCCTGCCTCCCGCTCCCTCTGCCTCCAGAACCCGGCCACAGCTACCTTTCGCTATCACTAATGCAGGAGGGCAAGGGCCGGGAGTCCCAGCCCGGCAGCGTGGAGGGGCTGCCGGCCGAGGGGGGGG
>VZTD01001644.1:461710-574210 GCA_013397725.1 Rhagologus leucostigma
GGGGGGAAGAGGGGGAAATCCCTTTTAGTTTTGCGATTAGGCTGCCAGGCTTTGTAAAGGGCTTAAAAACAAAGTCATGCTCAGTCTTTTGTAGGAGAGATCCAGATGTTATGTAGATTTCTGTTTGCATGTTCGTTTTGAGCGGATCCGGCGGTGAGCGCTGTATTTACGTGTGTGTGTTGCTGGACTTTATCGTTTATCGACGTTGCGCTTGTGGAATGTATGCTGGAGTATTAGCTCGGTAATGCCTTCTAATGGTAGTGCTAATTACAGTGGGGTTATTTAGCAAATTAAGTGAGATGATGCACCCCCCACCCTTGAGTACCAAATGAACTTTTCCAAACACACAGGCACACACATACGCGCGCTAATTTTGGTGCGTTTCTCTCGCCCAATCGCTTCGCTGAAGCTACACCATGCCTTACCTCAGAGCAGTCAATTACCAAAGCTACCCGGGATCATCAATCATGGGGGATGCTTGAAGTTTAGGGGAGGAGCGATGGTCAAACTATCGATTGCTGCAGTTTTGTCCTCCCCAACCCCCCACCCTCGTTCACGGTCCCTTGCACATAAAATCTAAAACAGACTATCCCGTTAATAGTGGGATTTATCAATGATTATGTACCCGGTTGTGAATGTGGCCTCATATATAGATGGCTTTTAAAAATACACTGCAGAAAATATATTATTCCGTTAGATTTTGGTTTGATTTGCTTTTCGTGGTGATGACGATGCTTTTCAGAGGTTTGTTTTTTTTTTTTAACTTTAAGAAAATGACTCAAAGGGTAGTTATAGATATTTGGCCTGATTTTAATAGGCGAAGGGAATGAGCTCCAGAGGTCAATAAACCCCTCCAAAATGATGAATGATTGAGTACCTGTGATGATGATAGTGATTACCGGAGCAATTAAACAGTTTGATTAAATGAGCCATCATAACAATGATGTCTGCGGGAAATCAGCCCTCACGTATAAAGAAAGATAGTGTGGAGAGCTGACAAACGCCAGTGGGCATTCCTGCATGTTCCGCTAGCGCCGAGCCCTGCAGAGCAGGGCTGTATTTACAAATATGAGAGGAATACGGAGAAAAGTCCCTCTCCTACTTTAAGCCAGAGTTGCACCCTGCTTAAAACCCGCCAGAAGCCGGAGAGCAGACACGGCTTTTTTTTTTCGTAGAGGATCTCCTCCAAGATTAAAGCTAGTCCTAAGAGCAACCGAATTGCTGTGACTGACTTTCACGGGACTGTAAAGAGAGGTGAGTAGAAGAGCCCTTAGTATGTAGATCTCTTTCAAGCAGTGGTTAAGTCAATTCATTTCGCAGGGAAAAAGCCAGTCTTCTTGTGCAGTATTTTATACTCTGTCGTATAAATCGGTAACGTAATTCAAGATATTCATGGTAATGAATGCTTGGCTAATCCTTTGGGTGCGCGGAGACCTACAGAGCAGTAGGTTATGCAAATCCTTTCCTACTTTTACAGCTGTAGTTTTCTAACAGTTTGTTGTTTTTTGTGGTTTTTTTAAGAGATCTAGTCATCGGTGAATGTTATTTGGGTTTTTTTCCCTTCTTTCTTCCACCTCCTCCCCCCCCTCCACCGCGTCCCAAAGATGCCAGATTTCTCAACTTGCATGGAATCATTTGCTTGTGATGCAGCCTGCTTAGAGGACGTGGTTCAAATATTTGTAGCTTCCGAACTTGTTATTTAACCGTGGCAGTGCAAACCCAGAGCCTTGGCTCTTGAGATATACAAGTATGTCTCTTTTAAAATAGTTTCAGTATCACCAAAGAAGAGGTCTTTCCTTATAACCTGGCTGTGCAAAAGTAATCTAGCTGCATTTAAGTCTCTATGCATTTCTTCAGACCTCAAGCTGTAAGAGAAGTTAATCAATTTTCTTCTCAAAAAGAAGTTAGATGACTTGGCTCACATAGAAGAAATCATTTTATTGCTTAGAAAATAATTTTAGAGCCCTTTAAAAATTTTTTTTCTAATTCTATTTTTTTCACAGAAGTCTCTGTAGATCTCGGCTCACTTGACTAAGAAATTCTGAGAAAACAGACTAAAATCAAAGCTGAAAAAAGCAGCCAAAGACTTTTTCAGTATTCAATGCTGCTCCTTTCAATTGTTTAATTTTTTTTTCCCTCCTAAACTAATTAACCCCCTGCCTTGTCTTGCCCTGCTGTGCATGTTTGTAATCTGGGACAAGGACCAACTTTAAAAAATTATTTTAACTTGATAGAAAGTGAAATTTCATATAGTAAATTAAGGTCTTTCATGTTCCCCCTGTGTCTTTTTTCTTCCACGTGAAAAGAGTTGAAGCCTTTTTCCTCATCACTATCCCAGTGGATTAAAGCACACAGAGAACGTGGTTTATAAAGCGCTACAGTTTAGCCATTAAAAAGGAATCTCAATTTAGCGCCCTTAAGTGAATGTACTCATCTATTAACAAAGATGCTGTTGGGAACTCGGAGGAAAATGGGATACGTACGTGCAGAGGGCGAGGGCTTTCACATACTTAGGTGATTTTTTATTTACTCTCCCCCAAACCCCCCCCGCCCCCTCCGACTGGTGACATTTCTTTTAAAAAAAAAGTAATTTGGGAAAATTAAAGTGGCTAATTTCCATTTCTCCTGCATCACTTTCAGAACGAGGTCTGTTTTCAGGAAAAGTGTGAGATACGAGTCGAGGTGGTGTCTGGTTTTTTTGGTTTTTTTTTTTTTTTTTTTTTTTTTTTTTTTTTTTTTTTTTTTTTTTTTTTTTTTTTCCCCGGGTAGATTGGCTCAAAAGTCCAAAGAGAAATGAGGTGTCCGGTATGGAAGTGCATCTCAGTCAACCGCCAGCTCCTTTTGCCGAGGCTGGAAATGGTTTTAACAGGCGGTAAAATTTCATCTTGTGGTGTCAAATTGGGGTCAGTTTGGGGTTAGCGCTCTCAGTGTCCGAGCAGGAGCTGTCCAGCTGTGTGGGGATTCATTAAGGGCAAAAGATCCGTTTCAAGAAAAACAATACAAAGACAATCAGAGGGCTAAAGATCCTCTTCAAATCGCATTTTACAAGTGCACCAGAACAAATATGGATGCTGAAACCTATTCCCTTCAAACTCCCAAATCGGCTTCTTAGCCCTCGGAGGGAGAGAGAGAGAAAATCCTCTAAAACTTAAGAAGAGTCTGTTTTCAATCAGCCTTTCCGAAGTGTGGCATCTTAGTCCTTTGCTGGCTTTGAGACATGCCTCTCTTGCTTGCTCGTTACATCTCTCCCTCCCTCCCTCTCTCTCTCTTTTTCCACAGCCTTGCAAAAGCGGATGGCACAACAGGTAATATTTCAGATTTCAAGAATAAATCCCACCGGAGACCTTAAACTGCTGTTTTGCACGCGCGTGTGCTCCTAGCACAAGATTTAATGCAAATAGAAAGTTTTTAGGGGGAAAAAAGCCATGCTTGCACAAAATCCTATTGGACCCTGTAGGAAATTTTGAGCTCTCCTTGTAGGTGATGCTCTGGTCCGATGGGTAATTTAGTCTAGATTTACTTTGCAGTTCTTAGCATTTGTGGAAAGCACCTATTGCTAATCTGGTTTATTAAATTCGCATGGTTTAAATCCTCTTAACGTCCCTACATCTGTTAGGACAATTGGCGCCTTGCTACAGGGACAAATAACTTGAACCTTAATCTTGTTTGTAACTTTATTCAATGTTTGTTTGTTTGTGTGCTGAGTTCAAGTATTTTGGATGATGCCATTGTGTTCGGTAACACGTAGACTGCATTTGAAAGCAAAACTCCTCATAGATGGGTCAAGGATATCATGGAACACAGTGAAAATTTTAGCATATTCGAACTGGCTTTTTATCTTGAACTATCATTTTAGGCAATGTGTCATAATTAATGAAGAAAGCAATCTGCCTGTTAAAATGTGGACGCAGGACATCACCGTGACACCGCTGAGAAATTCACCTGAATTTTACTTTTTGTTTTGTTTGCAAGGCGAAATGAGGAGTTTAAATAGTACCTTTTTCTTTTTATAATCAGGATTGTGCCACAGTTAAATTCCTACCCCCAACCTGCTCTTTACCACACTCTCCTTTGCCCTTACGGTTGCTTTTTACAACTTCAGTCACTTTTTATTCCTCTCAGCACTCTTTGATTCGCCTCCGACTTCCCGCAGCTGCAAGACTTTCGAGGTCCCATCTCGGGTGCCCCTGTGAAATCATGCACGTTTTAGCTTCTGCAGATCACTGGGTTCATTTAGCTCCTCGCCCTGATCCCCCCGTCTACCCGCAGTGTACTTCGCTTTTCAGTAATGTGTTATTATTTGGCTAAAATCTTTCTAGTCCTGAAAGTCAATGGTAGCCCATCACGGTGAACTTTTCTTGACCTCGACTGCGGCATGACTGAGATCTTTGGGAGCTGGATTAGAAGGAGGTTCATTTACTTACCTGTTAACTTCGCTTTTTACTCTTTCTTCCACCGCTCCCCCCTCTTTTTTTTAGAGGGAAAAACCCCCAAACCTGCACGAAACAAAAACGATCCGGGCTCGTCCTCCCCTCCCGACCCCCTTTCTCCCGCTCCTTGCCCGGGACGCAGGGCTGTAGCCGGGCGCTAGCGGGCTGCCCCGGTCGGCGCTGGCTGCCGCCCGGCTGAGACGCTGCCATCAGCAGCCCTCTAGCGCTATCTGGCGGGGCTCCAACACGAGCCCGCAGAGCCGCGCACGGCCCGGNGATGTGGCCCCGTCCCGCGTCCCATCCCTGTGGGGCGAAACCCGCAGTGGGAAGGGGCATAGAGATGAACTCCTTCGCGTTTGTCCGGTTTATGTCACGCGGGTGGGTGTGAAGCACTTAAGTCAGATAAGAGATGAGATTTCTTTTTTTTCAATTTTATTTTATTTAGGCTGGAATGTTTGTAAAAGTGGAGACCATGAACAGTCGACATGTGTATTTCCATCACACACCAGAAAAAAAAAAAAGAAAAAAAAAAAAACAACCACAAACCTGTCAGGGCTTCCCAGTAACACTGCTTGCACTGGGTAGTTAGAAATCTAGTTTGCAATTGTTCGAAGAATCCTGAAGCATGAAAAAAATTAATCTTTGGAGTATGACATGGTAACCAAAAGGACAGTCAGGGCAAACTAAATGGCTTTAGCATGATATCAGGGAATCTGCAAAGGCTTCAAACTCTGCTCAGAGCTCTGATCTAGCTCACTCAAAATATCCCCTTTTGTTCTCCAGCTGCCTATAAAACTCCAGAAGAGGAGCGCTCTCATTTTTACACTGGAGTTCTCAGTCCGGAGAGAACAATATACTCCTACCTCTTTTGAAATGATCTGGAGACTCTCACAACACACAGGCAATCACTCGAAGCACAAATTTCCTTTTTTTTTCCAAGAACTGCTCGGCCTATTGTTTGAAGTGGGATTCAGTGCACAGCCCAAAGAGAAAAGGAAAAAAAATCTTAGGAGCCCGATTTCGTATTGCACAGAGAGAGAGCTGACAAAATACTATAGCGTGTTTCTTAGAAGTACATGGTGAGAGCTGGCGGTGTGTTCCCAAAAAGAGGTTCCTTTTTATTCCCACGCCCCCCCCCAAGATTGTGATCGTCTTTGTATGTCTTTCTTTTGATCCCACAAAGAGAATGCAATATACATATATGTGTTTGCTCTCCATACAAGAAATGCCATACAATGGAATACGCAGCCGGTTAGTCCTCATAATGCTTAGTTTTGCTGTAATTAATTGAAAACAGTTATTAGGTCGTCACTGGCAATAGCGTAAATAATTGCAGAAGATTTTTACTTAAAATTGACCGGTCATAGAGTGATAGATCGATTTGAGGTATAAAAATGATGTATCAAAACATCAATGTCGATTATTTGAAATATTGTAGTCGAATCTTTTTATTGCTTCATCGGTTAAGTGTCTGAAAGTGCTGTGTTCCAACATATATTTATGTTGTCAATACTGTCAAAACTGTCAGTTTTATTACAGTGGATTTGTAATACATTTCGGATTTGCTCATTTGCATAAAATGTCCACCTCAGATACCCCTCCTTTTCTCCATCTCTGGAAATCTGTGTCAGTTTAATGAAAGGATTCAAGACTCATACCTGAAGAGGAAAAAAAAAAAAGGAAAAGAAAAAAAAAAGAAAAAAAGAAGGAGGTATTGCTCCATTATGTCCAATTTAAACATCCGTTTGGAAAGCTTGGGCTATTTCTGACTCGCCAAAAGAGGGAATTCCTTCCTTCCCCCCCTCCACCGGCCCCGCTTATTTCCCCAGTAGAATTTAAACACTTTTCTACTCTCACACCTAGATTAAACTCTCCAGGAGAATTGGGAAACTGTACAGGGTTTCAGTGACGAGCCAAAGCACACCTGTGAATGCCGCAACCTTCCCAAAGAGAGCAACAATCCCCCGGACCACGCACACATGCGCAGGGGTTTAAGTACTGCTAGAAAGAAGGAGACAAAAGGAGCAATAAATATGTGTGTGATCCTTTCCTAACGGTTTGGAGCCCAAAGGAGAAAAGCAAACTGTAAGCAGTATTGGGCATTTGATTCCCCCGCCCCTATTTTATCAGGGTCTGATCGATGTGATTATTCCCTTTAACTGTAAGCAGTGATTTTTTATTAGCATGATCTCAGGCAACTCTCTAATTTTCTCCAAGACCCTAGCTGAGGGATGGAGAAACTCAGGAATAAATAAATAAATCCATTTGCACAATAAACTCTCCTTGATAGAACAAATGGTGAAATTAGGCAAGTAACTTTATTCCCCACCCCTTTCTGAGGATGAGGGTATTGATGAGATGGACCTGAGAGGTGTGTCGGTCGGTTTCTTTCTCCTTCCTTCCCCCGACCCCCCAGGGATATCTGTGTTTAAATAGATGCTGAAGAGATTTCTGAGTTCACGGGAAAGAAGAAAGGTTAGTTAAGGGAATGGCAGAACGCCTGGCAGGTATTTTAATGACTGTCCCTTCCTTTGAACGCTTTCAATTTCTCTGCTTCTTGTCCAGAATACATTTCCCAAACCAAGTATGATTTCTGTTGTAATTCTTGTGTGTGTTTGTGATCCCTTCTGAGGTAAATTGAGAAGTACGCTGCGCAAAATGAGGAAATCGCCCCTGGGGTGCTTTGTTTACTTTGGTTTGTAAAATCCTGCTAGGAGATGGTTTCCTCAGTGTGTGGCAAGTGTTTCTTCAAGAAATTCATCAGCCCTTCTACAATTACTTCGAGCTCCGAGGGAAGAAAGCTGCCATCACTTTCTCACATCCCAAGGTGTTGCATGGGGGAGAGAAGAAAAGGCTGGAGCATTTAATTATAATGGGGAGGGGCGGGGGGTGGGGAGAACAGAGGCTACAGAAAGCCGTCCCAAGCCTGTACCTGGAAAAGAAAAACCTGCAAGGGTATATTTGGGAAGCGTGTGCCATTTAGACATGGGGAAAAGTACCCCATCTTGTGCAGTAATTAGTCTGAACAATAAACATAATTGGAACAAAATCAGTTGGAAGTTTCTGCGTTTTTAATTACGTTTCATTTTGTGGTAAGCCGTAAAATTATGAATGCCTCTCAATTAAACACTATCCACTTGTAAAGCATTTAACAACAATTATTCCTTAATCAGTTGGAATGTTAGCCACAAATGATGCTGTTAAACATCAAAGGGATGCCTTAGACGTTACCTTTTAGTCATAAGTAAGAGGATTAATTTCTATAATTAGAGGGGATAAATATGCGCATAAATAAATCTAATTTTTTTACATGTTCTCATCCTGTCTGGGAGAGGCGAGGATCTTTGACACTGCTCACACTCCCAGGTTTCCCCGGTCGGAGGGGACCCGGGAGAAGCGAGGTGAGAAGACCCCTGCGGGGATCCCCGATCCTGCGCGCAGCTCCGCAGGCGCCGGTCCGTCCCCCGCGGCCACACTAGGGTTGGGGCTGGGCCTGGGGTTCGGGCCCACCACGGACAAGGGGCTTCGGGGGAATTTGCTTCCCTACTCGGCTTTTATTTACCTGGGGTTTTTTTTTTTTGGTTTTTTACGGCACCTGCGGTCTACCTGGTGGTTCATTTCCCTTGGGGACAATTTGCTGTCCCCAAACGAAGCTCGAGATTTGAGTCAAATACCGCAAATAAAATTAGCATGACCTTGATTACACCCCGTATGAATATCTCATTTACCTAATGACTTTATGTCACGTACGCAGAGGGTCAATTTCCTTTTAACCTTTCCCATTGCTGCAGTAAGCATTCTTTTATAATCAATGGCTGTTTGAATAATCAATTCGCATTTTATGATCCCTGACAAACTCAATATACGTGTGCCTGGTTTCAGCAAAGCAGCCGGCCTCGCTCCACGCCGTTTTCACGTCCGAAGAGTTTGCGGCAGGGTTTCCCGGCTCCCCGGGGAGCCGCCCGGGCCGCGCAGGGCGGGCGCTGCCGGNCCGGGGAGACGCGCCCCGGCACAAAGGCGCCCGCCAGCTTCCCCCCGCATCTCTTTAGCGCTGGCAATTTCGCACGTTGTCCCACTCGCTCAACCCAAAATATGCGGCCTTCCCGCCTTCTCCCCCGGACTCCTTAGGAATGTGCGCTGCAAAAATCCCGTCTCTCGGGACAGTTCCGCCTTTTTTGTCTTTGCCGGGACAATCAGTCGCGGGGGGACGGTTTCCCCGGCTCTGAGGCCAAAGGCAGGCAGCCGCCCGGTAGCCCGACCTCCGTGAGCACTTCTGAGGGAGGCCTGGTGTCCTCGGCCACGTCGGCACCTGTGAAACCTCGAATGAGTCCTTGCATCAGCCTCACTGTACTGCTGACGTTCAGGAGCCTCACTCAATGCCACCGGCCCTCTTTTATTGCCTCTCCAGTCACCTCCAAACCATGTGTCGGGAAAGTTGTTTCAGAAGTGCAGCCTCCAAGCACAACTTGAGTGCAGAAGTGTATGTGGAAAGGAGGGGGGTTAGGGCAAGCTGAACTTTGCAAATGTTTTTTCTATAAGTAGCTCATGTTTGCTGTGATCTATGGTGCGAGTTGGGAACTGAGACTTATTGCAACCCTGTTCCCTCTGTTGGATAATTAATGCTGATTCATAGCAGGTTCTACCTACGAATGTGTGTTTCGTTTTTCTCTGCAGGGTCCATGGTTCTTTGGTATGTTTTTATTCCCTGAAAGGTAATTGCACTTGATATTCTCTCGGGGAAGGCTCATTAGCCAAGGGCAGGGTGGTGTTGCCAATCTCAGTCTCTTTCAACAATTCAATGCAAACATTTGCCCCAGAGGTTCAGTACAGCACTCCCAGCTCACAAAACAGTTCTTGGGCACAACATTTCTCTTAAAAAGCCTTAGATATATGTATTTTTTCCACCCAAGCAGGAAGCATTTTAGTTTAGGGGGTTTTAAATTAACCCTTCACTGTAAGTGGTCAAAGTTACAGAAGAAGATTAGACATGTTGCCTTGGATTGCAGGATTTTGCCCTTCCTTTTTAAAATAGCCAGGACACAACCCTGGATGCAACAGCAGAAAAGACACCATATCTCACACTCCTCTGTATTCAGTCCTTTACACTCTCTTAACATTTACAAAATGCATGCCGAAAACACTTTTCCGCTGCCCACCATTACAGACTTACATTTGACTTCTTTCTCACCCATGTCTGCTGTCATCTCTTTAGCTCCTTTCATCTCTCCTGCTAAATTAATTACCTCACTAATGGAAGGCAAGGAAACTCATGTATAAGGTAAGTTAGGGAACATAAAGTCGTTAATACATACTATTTTATGGAGGTGAATCCTCCATGATTGTTCTAATTTTATTTTTTACCTCTGTTGCTCATAATTTTGAAAATCTTATTCTTCCATTTGAGTCTTTCCAGGCTGAGTAGGATGATTCACAGTACCACTGCAGAGAAGATCCCGTTCCCACAGGAGAAAATGGTCCCCACAGGAGAATGAAGAGGAAGCAGAGGGACAACATCTAGGCTTAACAAGTTCTCAGACATCACTGTGTTTTCCATGCTAGAATAAAAGGATCTAGGAATTTTTATTTATGGTGAATTAGCTGGGATATTCTCCTTGGTAATGGTGTTAAAGGGCAGAGGCTGGTCTTAATTCCAAATAATAGGCCCTGTGTCTAAAGTGTACATCTAACTGTCTTACTGTGTTTACACACTTCTGCTCACCGTGATTTTCCTATCACAGTTAGCCAAGAGCTCAAAAAGCAAAACTCATCTATGCTGTATCCTCACTGACTTTAATGTTAGCACATTAGAAAGGAAATTGTCCTACACTATGTGATTATGCAGCAAATAGCTCCAAAAGACTAGACACACGTGTCACCAGTTTTAATTCTCACTGACCAGAAGGGCTGCCAATCATTCTATACACTTCACCTATTAAGGGGACCACAAGTTCATAGAAAAACACCTCAGTGCTGAGAATCTCTGTCAACAATGTTTTCCATGCTGTCAGTCTTCAGTATCAAGTCCAAACCTGCCCCAAAGTCCCACTGACTGAACGAGAATGTGGATGAAGGACACAAGGCAGGATTCTGCAAAGTAGTTTTGCAGGATGCCAAATCTGCAGGTGTGAAGTACTCAACTTTCTAGGTCATACTGATAGTAAATGTGGATGGTCACCACCCTTCCAGTAAACCCTCAGTACAAGAAAACATCAGTCCTTTAATTCATACTTTGGTGATTCACAGCCACGGCTTTTGTTTGACACTTTAAGTATCTCTCATGTCATGGTGGTACATTCTGCTTTTTCGAAAGCATTTTTCAAGATGAACTGGCTTTTCAGTGATGAAACATGATCAAGTTAATGTACTAATAGATTTCATTTTTAAAGTACATGCTAAATTTAAAACTTGTCTCATGCATTCATAAACCATCACTAATAGTTCTATTGATCAATGATATAAATAGCTCTAGCAGAAGCTTTTCTTTGATGTAGACAAACATAAACAGCATCGAAAAAATAACACACAAGTGATTGTTCTGTATGATTACCTTTAGGCTATATTATGATCACAATAAGACATATCTAGGCATGTGTCATACTGGATAATACTATTTCTTGGGTGTTTCAGGGCACACAACTACCTTGGACTTCACAACAGCTGAGACTTGTCATTTAAAAGCACGGTACTGACATTACTAAAAAAAAAGCTCTACTAAAACATAATTATTAACCCATATATTGAGATTTTTTAAAGAATTGCTTCACATCAAATACTCAGATCTTTTTATTTCTATTATTCATGTGCCAAGCTAAAAATAAACATTTGAAATACTTTTCTCTTTTATGGAAGAGATGATGAAACTATTCATTTGAAATGAACTCTTGGATGAATGCAGCTATATTTTCTGGGCTCAGATCTCTTATTCCCAGTTGGGAACCCCACATCAGATGAGGGAATTTTGCTTCATTTTACTTCAAAACATTGACCAAGAAGAGCTTAGGCAAACAGTTTCCAGTCATTCACAATATGTTCATTTGGGCTTTTAATTTCATTACTCTTGATATGTTACTGATTACCAATCACACTCATTCTATTTCTCTTATTTAGGAGACTAAATGGATAATAAAAGTGCCCAAGAATTATTCCTGTGTCTGCATACTTTTGTTTTGTACATGTATTCACTGACAGCCTGATCCTGCTTCCCTTCCATTAGAAGCAGGATTTGGTCCTTAAAGGAAATGCATTAATCTAATATTTTTCAAAGAAAAAGTCTTGTTTCCTTTAATGTTCACATGTATGGTCACAAACATGATCAAAACAAGAGCCATCTGAACCCCCTACAGCTGCTTTGCAACTAGAGTTTCAGCATGAACCCAGGAACAATCAGTTTTGCCACTGTAGGTTGATTTCAGCTTTCAAACATTATGGAAAATCATCAGTTGCCTTTCTTCCCTCTGCTCCTGGTTTAACTTCAGATCACTTTCCCTGGCAAATGGCTTTTGATACTCAAGTAAGATCATATTTTTTGATCCAAAAGCAAATTTCTTTTTGTTGTTGTTTGCAGAAGGATTGATTCATTGAAGAAAGTCCTGTCTGCAGCCAATATGTTCATGGTAACTGTTCCTGAACCAAAAATCTATCAAGATTCTTAGTATTTGAGAGAGTCATTGCTCTCATGACACTATCCTCCATAAATGGGAAAAAACTTACAAATATCTTGTCCCAGCTTTCCTCAGGCACCTAAAAGTTTAACAGACCTTTTTTTTAGATTAACAAGCATGAAAACAATGGGATTTTGGACCCACTGTGCTGCAATTAGTATACTTGTTACGTGAAGTTTTTCCTGGGAAGTGATATATTATTGTACTTTATTCTTCAGTTGGGAATTTATTCTACCGGATTTACCACAAAAATAAGTAAAATGAAATTTTTTTTTCCCCTGATAATAAACTGTTTTAAGTCAGAGGAACAACTTAATTTTCACTCAGATCTGGAGATCTGAACTCTCCTAAAGTCTGAAATACTAGGATTAGACCGTTTAGTCTTGATATTTTTTTCTGAGTAAAATACTAAATAAAGCCATTGCAATTCCAATGCAACATGCTAAATGATGTTGATGTGAACACAGAGACAAAGAAAAAACAGTCAGAAATAGTTCATGGACCTCTTTCTCTTCACTTAAGCAGGAGAAACTCTAGTAAAGTTAATGGAGTTGCAGTGATGCAAGACTCTAGTAAGGTGAGAATTACACAACTTGTGTTTAACTCGATGCTATTACTTTAAAAACAGAGTTTACTTCACTAAATAACCTGAAAATAAACACAAAACAAAGGGCAAATGAGACAAATTACAAGTAAGCATGCATGCAAAAAAGGTAAGTGCAAATTAGATTTGAATATTCATGAGCCACAAATCATTGACAGTTTGAAATAATGCAAAACAGCTTTATAAATGAGGTTAAGGCAGGGGACATCAAAGAAAGGCATTGCTAAATCAATAGCAATTTGATTGTGCATATACTTGTAAATTGTGGTTACAGTTTTTGTGACATAGGAGAAAAATACTGCACATGTAGTGAAGAAGGGACACATAAATATTCTTTTTGAATGTGCTATTTTTTTGCAATTCAGCATGTACTTGGAGGCCTGATGTGTATAAAGTGACCAGATATCATTTTTTAATTTTTCCTCCCTGGAGAATTATAGTTTCCTTTGAGTATCCAATCTTCTGTGTTGTGTTGCTTAGTATGACAAAAAATTCAGTTGTCAACAATATCTGAATAGCAATATTGCAAAATAGAATAATTACTCACTTCATTTGACTTCAGTAGAAGGATCACCTGCTAATGAAAGTCCTGTCATAAAATCGTAGCCAGTGGAGATTATCTACTTGTTTCAGAGAATTTAGCTCTCCAAAGTGGGAATCAGATAAGCTGCAAGTCTCAGAGCAAATTGCTGGAGCACAGGGATTTAAAAGAATGATCACTTGAAGGATGGCCATCCTGACTATTTAACTCAGAGCTTCTTAATTTTTCTGGCTGTAAGCACCAATAAAGTATTGGGTCTCCTGTCTTATTCGTGAGTTCTGTGGATATTTGAAATTGAATGGTTTAAAATGTTGATGAGAACACAGAACCAAAAGGCAAAACTGCCAGAAGTAATCTGCCCATTTAAAATTACTCCAGGATGTTTGTTTTTCCTAAGGGTTTATATTTTGATTACTTAACATTCACTCTAATATACTAACCAATTCCCTTTCTTCAATGACTTTTACATCCAGTGTGCCATCCTTACTCTCTGGCATGACAGATGAAGCTTCACCAGGTCAAGTGAAGCTAAATATATACATTTACGAATACTGACGGCAAAATCAAGCTGGGATATCCTTTTGGAAATGGCATAGGGTACTCTGGTTCTATAAGAAGAAGCACATGACTTCTTGCAGTGCTGCCTTTAAAACCATCCACTCGCTTGAATGAAGCTGGCAATTAACTCTTGTCAAAACATTGTAAAAGGAAAAAACCAGATGTTGAATAACTTAGGAAATGGATAACCTTATGTCCTGCCTGATCCCCTACATGAGCTTGTCAGAAGCTAATGTATCTCTCATGCCATCACAGTATCAAAAGATACCTGTATGTGCCATGCTTGAATTCGGAGAGCTTTCTGCAATAAATTCTTTAAATCTGTGTATTTCTCAGTGTGAATAAACAATAGATAAGTTAGAAAGAGTAACTCAGGAATGTAAAAGATTGGATTGCTTTTTCAGGAACATTCCCTTCAACTTTTCCAATCTGTGCAGAGACAAATTAATCTCCCTTTAGAAGACTGAAAGGGAAAGTTACCTCTTAGGGCTTAGCAGAGATCTTGAAATCAAGTCTTAGATTTCCTTCTGGCTCTCTCACTGTGACTGGCCAGGTTTATCAGAGGTGAATGATACGCATCCCTCCATGTCTATAAATGGAAGCTCACAATAAATGGCTTTGTGGTTCCGTGACATGGAATTAGTAAGAGAATATGAGATCCTCTGATGTGAGGTACCAGTATATGTCCAGTACATTAACTTTGTAATCCCTGTTCAAAGCTCTATCTTTAGATTACATGATACTACAAGTTTTGTTTGCCTGTGTATACTTTGTGCATTTTCAGTAAAGCACATCTTCACTTAAATGAGAAATTATCATCTCTTTACATTAGAAATTATTGTCAAAAACAACTTGTATGTGCCTATAAGTAAAGGAAATAAATACCAACACTCTTCTAACCTCTTCAGACTTACATTGCATGCATCACCGTGTAATATGAATGCTGCTTAGAAAAATGTGGTTGTCTTGGATAGAGTCAGCTTTGACTAGATATTGCATTACTTATGAAAATAGGTCAATGTGTTACAAACCATTTTTCAGTTCAGCAGAATACCAACAGCCTGTGTCAGGTGAAAATTTCAAAGGGTTGGGTTATTTTTATTTTCTGGCAAATTCCATTTTCCTGAAGAAAATGGAAAAAAGTGAGCAAAAATTATCACAACCAGAGAGCATGAGTCTCTATAGTACCCAGAAACTTAATAAAATTAATCAGGATTTCACCTTCTAATTCATTCCCAGACTTCTTTCTCTGCCTTGCTGTTTGTGGGGTTTTCTGTGTGGGGTTTTCCAACCCACTGCCTCTACTGGTAATTTATAAGCCCGTCTTTAAGTCTATTGATACTGATTTCTGGCCTGTGACTTATGATATAAACATTTACAGACCTAGTATGTTATACGTGACATGAAGCAGGCAATGCATATCAGACCACTTGAATGCCACATCTCTGTTATGAAGCATCAAATCAAATAAAGGGAGGCTTGGCTCCCTGTATGTGATCTAGATTTATACACTTCTATACACCTCTTCCTGGGTTCAAGAGTGTAAACATTCCTTTTGAGAGCTTTCATTTTTTCAGAATTGTAGAATAAGCTGAGTTGGAAGGGACACATCAGGATCATTGAGTCCAACTCCTGGATCCTCAAGAGTCACACCATGTGCCGGAGAGTGTCGTCCAAATGCTTCTTGAACTCTGTCAGGCTGGTGCTGTGACCACCTCCCTGGGGAGCCTGTTCCATTGCCCAGTCACCCTCTGGGTGAAGAACCTTTTCTTAATACCCAACCTAAACCTCCCCTGATACAGCTTCCTGCCATTCCCTTGGGTCCTGTCACTGGTGACCACAGAGAAGAGATCAGGGCCTGTTCCTTGTCTTCCCGTCACAGGAAGTTGTAACTGCAATGAGTCTCCCCTCAGTCTCCTCCGGGCTGAACAGAAAAAGTGACCTCAGCCACTCCCCATATGGCTTCCCCTCAAGGCCCTTCACCATCTTTTTTGCCCTTCTTTGGATGCTGTCTAATAGTTTTTCTGCATCATCACCTTTGGCTGTCTATCTTGGCCTCTCATCTCCTTTCCTCCGCATGTGCAGAAAAACCAAGACAGCAGGTAGCTCTCAGTAAGACCAAATTTGCTGCAGCTGGTTTCAGGTTTCCCATGCAGTAGTCATCTTCAGTTACATTTTGGGGAAAAATGTATTTCTATTGTATTTCTAGGCTTTTACTCCTTGCATTTACAATGTAGACCGGGTTTCTTTGGGGGTGAGGGACAAAGCTTTAATGATCTCCACTACTCTCTCACGGTAGGGTTCTCAAAGCCTGTCATGAGCAGGACACGATTTATCCACCTTTGAATTATTCAGCTGGGAGAGAACAAAGGTGGAAAAGTGGGTCTTATGTCCAAATCTCTGTTGTTCCCGCCTTCTTGGCATTCCTTCTGAAAACTCTCAAAATTGTATTTGCGTGTGGTTGCCTGGGGGAGATAGGGGAATGAGATGGGAATAAGATGAGAAGATAGCATAGCTAGTTTTTATTCCTCTCTCTAAGTCAGTCTGTGTTGGGATTTTCTGTGGGTCTTTGACCAGAATCAAGGAAGAAAACAGGAGAAGACTAAAGTTCAAAACTGGCCAACTTATCCATGCAGTGGACAGTGGAATGGAAATGAATACAGCAGTATAGCTATCTCATACTTGGTGAAAGGAAGAACTGCTAAGGTAAGCAGAGCAGGGATGGCTACAAAGAGGAGACATCAAGCACTGTGATCAGCCAGCAAATGAACAACCAGCACCTAAATTCTATAATGTAGTCTTGGCTGGCATACCAGTTGGAGACAAGGAAAATGATGTAAGTTAACACAATGTGAATATTTGTGGATAATTTACTGTCAGCAGTGACTGTGAGATCACAGTGTATCCCTGAGGCCCCAAGGGCCTGAAAATGCAGGTTTTGCACATAAATGAGTCCATAGTTATCTGACGGAAGACGATGTTACACTATAGTTATAATAAAAGAAATAGATTAAAAATTATTAGAAATCAGGTAAAATGTTCCTAGAACGTTGCTTACGTTTCTAATCAACTGTAATGCAAGACAGTTTCCCTTAAATATGTAATATATCCACAGGTTCTCCTTTGCTCATACAAGAAAACAGCTCTGCTTTTGGGGCATGTGTTCTATAGGTTTTCCCTCATAAATTTAATCCCAATTGTTAATGCTTCTGAAATAAAAAAATAATTACATAATACATTTTCTCTTTAGTGTAAGTCTAGCAATTGCCAAAAACTACTTGTCAATACAATATTAGATCATGTGTGACCCAGACCTCACATGTGTCAACAAGTATATTTGTCTCCTTCTGTTATTTCAAATTACGGGAGAAAGAGACATAATCCTCACTGATCAATTGGGAAAAAACGCTTTACCTTTTGTTATTTCAATGCCATCTGTTAAAATAAACTAAATGCCAAACTTACTACATACACAGGGCACTAAAATGGCTTTTTAATTTAGCTTGCATATTTCAGGGAAAGCAATGCATTTCTATATACTCTGACTTCTTTACATGAATTATTGTGTACTGCAAGTGACATCTACTGGAGAAAGCAGAGCTAAATGCCTACTCTAAAAACTTTTTTTTTGCTGTTAAACGGACCTTCCCTCCAGGAAATACAGCTGTTATTTAACAGAAACCTTGTATCTATGCCCATTGAAATGCAGTTACCTAAGTGCGTTCAGGGTAGTTAAAGCAAAACTGTCCTTTTCATGATGCAGAAGATACAGAAGGCTTTTTCTTTCTTTTTCCTTTTTTTGTTTGTTTGGGTTTTTTTTAATAGAAAAGCTGTCAATACCACAAATTTGCTGAGTTTACAGTAGAAGACTTTTTGAGAGCTACAGCTGTTTGATCACAGTCATCCATGGTGCCATAAAATTACTCTGTATGTATTATAAAAATATTCACCAAAAGAAATGTGGCTACAGGTTGAAATTTGAAGCTTACATGTCAACAAATGTTATAACTTAACAGAAATTTACTTGAAGACCTAATGCAGTACCATACTACTGTCAATAGTATTGACATTATTACCTAGAAAGTCTGAAAGCCTGTGCATTGCATTACTTAGTGGTTGAAGCTGTCTATTGGACACAGATTCATAAATACCTGCACTATGTTAAAATGCTTGCAATTTGTTCCTATCAAATGTTGCATGAGTTTAGGGCCTAAGAGCAGCATCTTTAAGAAACACCTCTTCTCTCAGTGAAATATGATCAAATTCCCAGGAACACTGGGAGCAATGTGGAAAGCTGTGAACTCAGAGGTTCAGTACCACTCAAAGCTCCCAGGAGTGTCACTAAGTCTTAATATGAGCTCTTGAATTCTTGCTTAAAAGCCAGTTCAAGTCCTTGTTTAGATGAAGCACCCAAAAATTCAGACTGTTCTTAGTTGATACGAACACAGTGAAGCCTAAACAACAATTCCAAACACTTTTAAAATTGTAATGGCAAATCACTTCTAAAACCACTAAAAATTTGGGAGAAATTTCCCTAGTGTAGACCAAACCCTATGGTTTAAATGAGTATTCCCCACCAAGCATGGAAATGAATTTCTGAGCTAGAGGAATCTGGTCAGAGAGTAAATCAATAGCCAAAAGCCATTTAAAATTTTGTTTATCTAATGCAGAGCCTAATTTATTTGCAATTTCCTGCATCAAATATACTTCGCTTTTATTTTATAAGGAAAACTTGATGGTTAAAGGTTAAGCATTAATGAAGTGAAAAAGGGACATCCTTTCACACAGCAGTCAAGAGAAGATACATTTGTCTGTTCGGAATAAGTGCAGGAGGAGAGATACCAATAATTGTTGAAATGAGATTAAGTGGATAATCTGTATGTAATATGTCTGGGCCTGATTGTCCTCTCTAGCAGTAAAAACCCTACAAAAGAGGCTAAAGGGACGATATTTCCCACAAGATTTCCATGTAGAAAAGGCTCCTGAACTGTTCCAGCGCAGGTGAGTCTTACCCTTTCCTTGCTCTCTGGCAGAATAGATTGGAGTAATGTCTCAGACATGCTGGGTTCCAGGGTTCAAAACCAGGAGATAGATTGCGTGCATTCACCTGTGCTCTAAGTTCTTGGCACCTCAGTCCATCCTTTGGCAATGATGCTACATCCACATTCATTCTCAAGCTTCCCTAGCCCCTGGCTATCTCCTGGGATTCGTGTTTTCCACAGCAGGTATGGATGAATCAGAGGAAGCTACGTCTCACATTTTGTCCCTTCCGAGAGATTCCTCTCTACATTTTCTCTTTAGGAGCCCTCAAGATTTCCAGAGTGTTCATACAGAATCCTGAGAAAGAAGGATAATGTGAAAAATGGATTGATATGAAGCAAAATAATGATCTGAATATGTAGATCCTTTCACCTTTATTCTTGGAAGTATACCAAGTCTTTTAGATTTGTGGATACAGAACTGAGAGCTTAAGACCACACCCAAAATAACACTGATTTTTAAGCATTAGTATTGCCTGTTAGAACTGGTGTTCTCTGGACAGGCAACAAACAAAATCGCCGTGCAATGGGTTTAGTCAACTAAACTGGACCTTAGGCTTTGCCAGTGTAATGTAATTTATACTTTACAATACCCTTTCTTATCTAAGTTCACATTAGTGGAAATTGCCAGAAATTAATTCCTGTTGTCTGCATGATTTGAGATTTGTCCCACCAAGCAGAGGCTGATCTCTTCAGATAGGCTTCCATTTCTGACCTAAACTAAGCTTTTCAAACATTTAAAATTAAATTTCAATATCATCTTCTAAGCAGTGCTTGCCAAATGCCTTACAAATGTCTAAAATAGACACGCATTTTTAGAATTTGAAAGGGGTACATATTCTAAAAAATCAGCCCTACACAATAATCTAGTTTTTTGCTGTAATCAGGCTTCAATCATTTTTGTTCAGCAATTTCACTTTTCTTATTTTCTCTAACAATTGCTAAATATAGCAGTTGCAAAAGTGAGAATGTAAATTGCCCATTGGAGAATTAGTTCTGATCAGACTCTACTTTTGCATTTTGGTGCATTTATGTTAGTGTAAGGGAAGCGTAAAATGGTAGGAAAAAAAAAAGAGAAGTAGATTATGAGAGAGGAAACAGTACTACAGTACTGTTTCAGTACAGTACAGGACAGTAAAATCCCATTTTGACATTAAGCATCTATGCAGAAGGATTGCAATGTACAATTGCTAGCCATCAGAAAGGAGAATGTGCTCAGAAAAGCAGCTATTTGAGGGGTGAATCATGAAAACACCTCCATGATGGTGACAATGAGAAATAATTTTTACAGGTGAAAAAAAGTCTGTAGGCTTGTTCATACATATGTTTGACCACAGAAAAGAAGCCAAAGCCTCCTGACTACACTTTATAGTAAATGACTATATGGCACTTGATTATGTGTGTCTTGACTTCTGGTGTGAGGAACATGAATATTATTTCCTGTGGTTTTGCATGAGACATGTTGGGAGCAAGATTACATCTTCCATAAGCTGCCAACCTGATTTCACAGTCTTGAAAAACATGTCCTCTGGGGAGGAGTATCCACAACCAAGTTGATGTTCTGGATTGCCCTTTGCTTTCTGACCTTTAGATTAGTAGAGCTATGCTAGCAGGTATTTGTAAGAGTATATATGTCCATCCATCTATCTAGTGTCTGTGTTTCTAAGGTGGCTGCTGTGCATTCTTTACCTAAGGGGTACAACATCTTTTCTGTCTCACGTGGCCTTCTTTTCAAAAGGTTTAGGGTAAAAAAAAACTTTAAAAATCTGAATTGGTAGATGAAAAGACTCCTGTCTAAGTAGAGCTGTCTAGAAATCTCCTGAATATCCATTTTGATAATCCAACACCTAGAGATGTTCATTGCTAAAATACGATATCTAGAGAAACTGCATTGCCATATAACAGCTAAATCTCCTATGTACTTGAGATTCATCTTCTTGTGCTGGTAAGATCAATGTGACCAAAGATTCTAAACCATTCCCAGTCCTCCAGCTTTAACCTTGCAAGATGTGGTATGTAAGTTAGTTTTCAAAAGTCATCTGCTTACACAGAAGCTTTTTAGGAAAAGTCCTGAAGCTCTTTAATCTGTACCTTTGGACTGAAAATTTCCCAAGCACATGCTTCTTCTTGGATCTTGCGACATTTTCAGTTCTAGTTCCAGAGAAAAGTACTGTAAACACAGCCTTCTAACATAGGAGAAATCAGGTGAAAAAGAGATGTAACCTTATGTTTAAATATATCTCTGTCTCTCTTAGTTTCTTATGTAAGCTCTGAGGAGTAGGCTAAGACAAAATGGGATCCTGGTGGATCCAACATGAGTGATCAAATGAGTACACAGATCTGGATATTCTTGCAGGGAAACTCTTCAATCTCTGCCTCGAAGAAGTGTCAATACCTTATAATGGACACTATTAAATGAGTCTATCAGAAGACTGCTATATTCTGTGACTGTACAACTTTCTATTATAACAAAAATAAAATGTTGAGATTAAAAGGCATACAAATAACATTTCCATGTACTTTAATTTGGGTGTATAAATAAACACATTTTAAACAAACAAAAAGCTTTTAGATACATCAGTTCTTAACTGGGTTTCCAGGCAAAAACCAGACCAACTATTTCTTTGAGATGTGTGTGTCTGATAGACTGTGAAATAATCTGTCATGAATCTCTCCTCTCACACTGCATATTATTGTTGTATATTATTAATGAAGTAGGATGGAACTTGCTTATATAGAAGGACTTCAGGTTCCAGTATATAAGCAAGGTGGTTTACACATTACTTCATACTTTAACAAGATGGTGCCACAGTCCGGAGACTCAGAAATTCAAGAATTAATTTTAAAGCAATTAAAACACACATCAATGAATAATGACAAATTCACATTCTTTTCAGACTTCAAACACGACAAACCCGGGTACTTGACAAAGATTCCTCATGCGACAAAGAGGCCTGTTGCTGGAAGCCCAGGCCAGCCCAGGCCAACATCATGTTGTGTAAA
Organism: Rhagologus leucostigma; assembly: GCA_013397725.1. Classification (NCBI taxonomy): domain Eukaryota; kingdom Metazoa; phylum Chordata; class Aves; order Passeriformes; genus Rhagologus; species Rhagologus leucostigma. The sequence goes on from VZTD01001644.1 coordinate 483,547, forward strand.
GAGAAAAAATTGTATAAAATAAGAGATTTCATAAACAGGAAGCACGATCAAGTGGTTAAGCTGGAGACTCTGAAAAGTTTATATTTGTTGCTATCCCAGAAATTCTGTAAGTAGCATTAAGATAGTACTTTTACAGGTGACCACTGTGTTTGTCATTAGTTGAATGCCCTCATTGCAGTATTTTTGTCTTGACTTCTGGAATAGCTTTCATAAGTGTCAGTGTATATACTGGAAGCTGTGAATATGGCTAGCCCTCTCCTTTTGGGAAGAAATAAATACAAGCTGGGAGCCAGGAGCTCTGGGCCTGACACTGATCTGCTTTGTGGCCCAAAACAGGCCGTGCTCCTTTCCTCTCTCAGTTCTCTCATCTGTGGACAGGGAATTATAATATTTTTCGCATAAGATGCAATAAAAATAATTAATGAGTCACTATGGAAAAGCTCATGAAGACATGAATAATTTGTGTATTTTATGTAAGGTTGGGATGTCAGTATTATAAATTAGGCAGGGACCTAAACATGGAGTGGAAAAGATAAAAGAAAATATAGAACAGGATCCTAGTTCCAGCCAATACACAAAGCAGGACAGTAGTTTTACAAAAGAAGTGTAGGCACACACAATTAAAATGTGTGGCATAACGCATAAAAATGAGGCAACACAACTTTGCTTGGCAAGTTTCCTTCTTGCACTTCCTATCTTGCAAGGCAGTTTCAAGTATCAGGCTCTGCATGTCATTTTTTATTTCAGTTTGCCAAGAACTGGGCAACTATAACAGGTCAAGAAAACTTGGAGCCGGAAGTCAAGTGTGCACACACCTATCCGTTCTTGTAATAAACCAGCCCAAGACATTTTTATGGTCAGATCCTCAAGTGCTGTGATAGAGTAAAGCTGTGCTGAAGTCAGTGGAGCTGTGTTCAATTTACCCCGGCTCAGGACGTGGCCCCTAATCCTTTAACAAGATTTTAATGTTACCCATGTGATTTCTATCTTAAAATCCCTACAGGCAAGGCTTGGATTGAGCAGCGGTATGATGGGGAAGAAACCTGAAAATTTTTTCTTGCTTTTTAAAAATTATTTTTAATTTTTATCCTTGACTGTCATCCTGTTCTTCAGAAACTTAATATTCATTTGGAAATAAAAAATATGTACTGTTGCAGAAAACCCCTTGAAGCTGTGAATTGAAAGTTAACTTGTTCTGAGATGCATTTTTGTGTCTGAAGAAGCTCTGAAAGTTTTTCTTGATTTAGGGTGATTCATTAACTGAAACACCTATTAAGAAAACCGTCAGGGTTCTGAAACTGTCAGTCTTGGACTTGGGGGTTTCAGACACTCGCCTGTTGTGCTTGGTCAAGGACGTATCTGAAGATCCCAGCAGAAATGCCAAACCAGATAAACCTGACAGTGCCTGCCAGCCCTTCCATTTTTCCAGGTCAAGACTTACCATCTTGAACTGGAAAAATATTAACAAAGCAAAAACATACCCATCTTCTTATCAGACTTGCAAATACGAAAAGGAATCTGAAATTTAGAAATTTTAAAAGAATCACATAAAAACACAAACTACTTCAAGTCTGGAAAAAGTGAAAAAGGTCATCTAGGTATAATAGTCCAACGCCCTACAAGGAAAGCTTGTCTTCTGTAAATGCCTTTGAGGTTTTATCAAATCTTCTTTGAAGCACATGTAGATATGATGCATTAACTACCTCTAGGGTAAATTTTCCCTTCATCTCATTGTCCTTGTAACTTACATTTTGTTTTTAATTTTTATATACACATTTCTCTCCCCTTTCAAGTTATTGTTCCTTAACATGCCATTTCCAACCTCAGTTAATCATCTTTCCTTCATTTTGGACTACTGCCATTTAAATGTTTACAGACTGTTATCATAACTTCTTTTGCTTAAGCTCTAATCATGAAGTACCCTTAGCCTCTCACAAAATAGATCACACCTTGTAATACTTGTTTCTGTCATCATTTCCTGGAGTGTCTCTAAGACACGTGCTGTGCATACTGAACATAATAGCAGACAAATTTATTTACAAAAAAGTAATGTAATGCAAAAAATTTTTGAAGGATATTCCGAAAGGATTGACTTCTCCAAGTAGCACAGAATTTGGCTAATGATAAGAAATAGAACACCTCATCAACCATTAGCAATAAGCTAATCAAAATCTTAATTCATATCTCTTTGTTTTCATGAATAGGTCTGCTACTTGTGCAACATCATTAAATTGAAACCTCATGTCCAATATGTTATCTCTCACCCCAAATCTTTTCCACATTACTGTTCCTCCTATAGAATGTTCCTTTGATTTTATGCCAGACGGTATTTTTCTCCATGTATATTATTTTACATTTCCCCACATTAAATTGTATTCGTTTTAATGCTTTCTAAGCTCCTCTGATGTTTGCTATTTCCAGTCCTTCCTATTTTGGTATCATCTCTAAATATATTCATTGTACAATTTCCTTTCTCTTTAAGATCGGTAGGGTAAAACCATTATTTTAATGTCCTGATTTTCAAGGATGCTGAGCACATCTCTCTCCTGCAGGCTCCTTTTGTACCTGTGTACAGAACTGAGCAAATAAAATTACTTTTTTCAGCTTCATGCTAGAAAAAGATTGAAAAAGTATACCTTCTGGATCAACTTAAACCTAAATTATTATTTCTTTTCTTTCTAAAATGCACTCTGAAAAGCATTCATTTTGGATCAACCACAAGGTTCCTATTAATCTGAGGAAAAACATTTTGTTTCACTTCCCTTTAAAGAAAAGTAATTTCCCTCAAAAATTAAAAATAGATACATTTTGAAGTGAAATAGAATATTTAATAAAGATCAACTATTTTATTCTTTATAAAGGGTTAAATGCAATAATCTTTTCATTTTGTTGTTTAAGCAGGTGTCATGAACTTGACATGAATTCTTAGTTAGTTTTATTTATTTTAATCTGCCAAAAACTAGGGATGATACAACATGATTTCAGAAAACTGGGTGTTCATCAACTGCAGAATGGATAGTTAAAAAATTAACTGTAGGAGTCTCCTTCTAGCTGCTCTTCCAGGAGGTAGGTCACGTGCATGGCTCTTTTGGAAGCTTCTCTTCTTCCAGGCTTGGTCCCCAGATCCCTACTTTCTCCAGGTTTCTGTTCCCAGTTCTTGCCTGACACTGACTTGAAAATGCTTTTTTGCTTTTTTATTTTTTCTGTGGAAAAATAGAATTGAAAAAATTCTGGTAAGCTCTATTTGCTGTGGAAAATTTGGACTCTACTCCACTGCTGTTACTGTTGGTATACAGAATTTTCCCATTGCACCACTGACCTCAGTGACTCTGCGCCTCAGACAGGCAGAATTTTCTGCCCCCATTATCTGTGGGTGCACCCATTATATGAGCTGTCTAATAGCTGCTGTATGGGGAACGTTTTTGGAACTGTCATCTTTGGATCAATATCCAGCAACATGAGAATCCCATGGCATGTTTGAACTGGAAGGAGTGAAACCTTTACCTGAACGCAGTTCATCAACACCAAAAAATAGGTTGAAGAGGATAATTTTCTCCTACCTTTATTTATGTAGGTGTTCCTTTTAAGTGGTATAAGATAATCAATTAAAGAATGGACCTAAATTTTGATTCATAGAGTAGACTACTTTCTATCTGACTCAAAACCCATGAAACAGAGAAATATTAAAAGCAGCTCTTAGTTTAGCAGAGAAAGAGAATAATCAAGACTCTCTGGTAGAAAAATCTAACCTCACTAACATACAGGTGAAAGCTGAATCACAATTGATAGGCCATTTGTGTAAAGATATTTTGGACGATGGTTACATGGTAGATATTCAGCTTAAGCACTATCCCCGCTCTCCTACCTACAATTAAAACATTATGCCCTTAACTTCCATGACAAGATGGGTTTTCAAAGACCTCTCATGGGAATCAAAACAGTAATTACCTGTTCATCAGGCTCGAGAAGTATGAGCTCTCATTTTTATATAGAGCTCATTAAAATAGATTTGGAAGATAAATGCAAATATATGAAGAGGAGGGAAGAATCCCTAGGTAGAGAGATTTCATTCAAACAGTGCTCTGTAATTTGGCACAGAGCAACTACTACTTCCATAACTATTATTAAAAGAAAGTCAGGATAAAATGTTAGTTAAAGTTGTCTCTTACCTCTTCATGCACTACAAAAATACATACAATTTTTTCTGAGTCTGACAGTAGGATGAAGAGAGGAATAAAAGGCTTGTTCCTGCGTTTGGCAAGAATGGCCTTATAACCCAACTGATGACCCTGTGTCAACACTGAATTCTGAAGTTATGGAACTATTGGAGTTAGAATGTCTCATCAACTCTCTGTTGAATTTGGGAAACATTCAGTGAGAAACTATATGTTGAAGTAAATATTTTGAGTCCATTTCATTGACTAGATCTTCTGGCCTATCTTCATTCATCCAGGCTGTGATGCATGACTGTTAGAGGATGGTAATACAGGGAAGTCGCAAGTGTGAGATACCACGGTTCATCTGCATCAATGCAGACACCTTGGCCCCTTGTTTAGTAGATATATTGCCCATTCCCTGATGCTGGAACAGGATTATACTTGGTCATATATTTTCTAGTGTTCTGTTCAGAGTGGTTTTAAATTTCTTGTGCACCGAGGCTGCCTTTTTCTCTACTATTAAAAGATATTTTTACTTCTAATAGGTCTTGCTGTTGAGAAGTCAGTAGCTTGTAAATAATAATAAGGAGCCTTAAATATGGACAGAATTTAACTTCTGAAATCTATAAATGGGTTTCAAAATCCAAAGAGCTCAATATTTGGACATTAGCTCTATCTCAAATAATCTTATATTATTGTCCTCATTTATATGAGGTTATTCATATTAAAGAACTATTCCTACTGAAGTCGCTGGCAAAATTCTTTTTGTTTTAACAGAAAGTTTTACAGATTTTAAGGCTAGAAGACGTGGCAATCAAAAGTGCCACCTAACTTTTACGCTATGCTCATAATTTCTGTTTAAGATACTGTGCATTTGGGAAATGCCTCATTTTGTTTTGAAGATTGCAAATAGATAGTTCCACATCTTAATAAACATAGCTTTTAATATATATTTCTAATTGAAGTTTATATAACAACATCTTCAAACTACTCATAACATGCCTTTTTGTGTTGGACTGAAACCTTTTCTATTACTAGGAATATCTTCTTCATGTTGTTGCTTGAAGACTATAATCTAGTAATCTGTTGTATTTTATCTTCACTAAGAAAACATATTGATTTTTTATTCTGGTATATTTAACAATCAAACCTATAATACTATCACCAAACCAGATGAAGATGGAGTGTTTTCCACACAACCACGTTCCTCTACATTATGCTATCACCTTCAATTCTTCACTGGTTACATTACATTATTACCATTACTTAATTCAGGATTCATGTCAGCACTGTAGGCTAGAGCCATGTAGAGTTTTCTTTTTAGGATGTTGGCACAATATTAATTTTTTCAAGATTTGCTAAATGCCAACAGTATTACCTCGTGGAGTTTCTTAGTCAGTATCTTAGACAATGTCCTCTCTATTGTTACTAATGGACAGTATTTTTCTTTTCTATGAAATGCAAAAATACAATGTTTCCAGAAAATAAATATTTGTTGAATTCTTCTTCCTCTTATGCAGACTGATAATTTTACATCTGTTGCATAGTAGGCATCAATCATCACTAGGTACTCTTTTTTCTCCTATACTACAAAACCAATAGTAATATTTTTATGAACACCATGGGACATAGAGTTCTTAGATATTTCAGTTATTTGCATTCTGCTGTTGCTGATTTTTATCCACTGTAATTAATGTCTCATTTCCCCTCTGTATTTAGTTACTGAAAAATCTTTTGACTCCTGACTGAGACAGTTTTCAGTTTTGAAACCAAGTTTCTGCTTTGTTCTATGGCTAAGTTCCTTCCTTCCTTCCTTCCTTCCTTCCTTCCTTCCTTCCTTCTTCTTTTTTAGAAATCCATAAATTATTTTTAAACAGGTTCCAATTATCATATGCATCTATTTTTAAACACTCCATTCCTCTCAAAGCTGGGTTTAACTGTATGTGTGTGTGTGTGTCGCCTGCACCAGGGGTCAGCCACCCGCAGTGTGAGTGATAAATGGAGAGGTTTAGAGTGTCACACAGCAGGGTTGGTCCAGCGCCATGAACGATAAGCCATGAGATCTGGAGAAAGGTAGTGTTTCCTAGTTCTTAATTCCTGCTGGGTTCTGAAACCATCAAGAGCTGGGAGCCCCTAACTCAGAGACAAGACAAGATAGAAAGAAAAATGCAACCTGATATATCACTCCTGAAAGACTTCTGGCTATTTTACTACAGAATGGAACTGTAGCTTGTTTGCACATAAATAGGAAGTTATACTGTGCCCATTAATACCTTGATAACTGTTGGTAAATCATTCTTTATCCATAAGATCAAAGTTACTTCTAGAACTTTCTTGAATTTCTTTAAAAACTTCAATTAGAAGGTTGTCCAGGGTTTTCAGAGACTCCGAAGATCTTTCAGTGGGTAAAATTTCCTGCACATAACTCCTGATTAGCATCCTCACAACGCAATTTTTCTACCTAGCCATCTCAGATAGATATTTGAAGAGCTGCTCATCCTCCTCCTAAATTCAATCTGGTAGTCTGCTGCTAACTTCTGCACCACTATTCCATCTCAAGATTTATCATTTAATATGTTGATCAATAAGCACGGCAAATATATTTTTTTTGTTTGTCAATAGTTTTAGACAAGATAACGCTATCTTTTGTGTACATTATCCACTGCTTTTCCTGTAGTTTCCCTCTCTTTCCTAACAGTTCATAGCCAGTGATTTTAACATTCCAGTGATATGAATCATTCCACTGGATATGGTATTAATCATATATAATTGCTCTCTATAAATTAGTGTATCTAACACATTTTGTTTATTACTCAGACTAGCATTGGCAATTAGGCAACCAAATATTTTTAATTTTTTTTATGTCTCTTGGTGCCTTAATTCTCTACACACATTCTGTTTTGAATGAAAGTTGCATGTCTGAGCATATACACTGTGTTCTAGCCGTGGGCAACATCACTTTAGATGCAAACCTAAAGCCTTCCCAGCTACTTCAGCTGTTTTGTCACCACATGGAAGATCTCGAGTGTGTGTGTCTATATGCTGTCTCTTGGACAGGCTTCCATAATTACTCAGCTGTTTTTTAGCATGTTATTTTTAGAAGTTGGTTTAAATGTTATGATAATAACATTAAAGAATTTTCATTAATTTAAGAGTTTGGAGTTTTCTTCTCTTTATCGAGACCAAGTGATGCAGAAGTTGTGAAAGCACTGTTATGTTCCATTGGTCAACACATAATTTTTTAGGTAATTTAAATTTCTATACAAACACAGAACTAATTAAGAGTTTGGGTGTGAGATAGTGAAAAGGAAAAACAGAAATTTAATACCAAAGGCAACAATGGACTTGGCTCTTGACAGGTTGAGAGAGATACTTTGAGTTTTAGTATATTACAAGAACAGCACAAATATGCTGAAACATGCTCAAACATAACTATAGATGAACATACAGAGCTTTTTAGCTTCCAGGCTGCCAGTATTCTCAGTAGTTGGCTCCATCTTAACACAGCTTTACATTGTTAAAGCTTTCCAAGTTTATAAATATCTTGGAATCCATGATGTCCTGCCAATTTCCTTCATTTTTATTCTAGACATCAGTGGTTTCTGGCGTAAAATTTGGTGTATGAACTGAGGATCTGTCTACACATATGTAGGTATCCATACTCTCATACCCTCTACCCTTATACATGCCAGTCATATGCACTAAGTCTGAGCAGACCAACTCTCCTGAAAGTGTGGGGAATTGTATTTGTTTTGCAGCTTGGATGTAATTTGCTAGGAATACCTGGACTGATCTATAAATAGGTGGTTAGTGAACTTTTGTTTACACTTACCCGTATCCATGCATTCTGGTCCTTCTACCTCCTTAATATCCACATATTTTCTCATTTAACAGAACTTTATACCCATGTAATTTTCTCCCTGCTTCCAGTTCTCATGAGCACTGCTCAAGTACAGACATAGCAGATCTCCACCCTCATTGCCAAACCGAGGATTGCCCTCATACATGCAGTTGGATAACCAGAGGAGTATACCAATATTCTTGTTCATTTCTGGAGATGATATCCATATGAGTATGATTTAGCCTGAAAATATTTACTACTACTAAGCCACGGAAAAGCAGCTGGGGGCATTGACATGTTACTGGGACAAACTGCTTTGTTAAGGATAGACCAAACACTTGTAGCAGCTGTACTACGAAAACGAGGATGCAAATCCAGTGTTCACCAATTTATCTTCATATTCTGGGATTATCTGTTCGGTAGTACTTGACCATAGCTTTTCAATGCCATGATGAAGAGCTTAAAATACATGTCACCTGTTCTGTACCCAGCAGCATGACATGCAGAAAAAAAGATGCGATAATACTGAAGAGGAATTCCAGGAACAGACTGCACCCATCTCAGTGCAGGCTTATCCATGTCCTCGTAAGGCTGGATTTTTTAGAAGATATCTGAGAACATGTAGTTGGGTGAACTCACACAGACAGCCACTTGCTGCATCTGTAACCATCTAATTTGAAAAGAAAGGTGTTTTCCATGTTACAATTATGAAAGGTGCTTAAAAGTTGAGCATGTTCAGCTTCAGGCAGAAGCTATGCTATTCATTTTTAAAAATGGGTTGTTATCTTCTCCTTGTGTATCATAAATGAATGTTACAAAGTGGCCATCAAGCATAGGAAAAGGTTCAAACAGACAAAGACTGCATGTTTCAGACGACAATTTTTGCAGTGTTTAATACTCACCGGATGGCAGGTTTAGCAGGTAAAGATACAGAATTTTGAGAGAGCAATAATTTTTTTGTTCCAGTGCTACCAACTGCTTGCCAGCAGTTTATAATTCTCCTGAATATTAGCTGTGGAGTCTCTGCTGAAGTCCATAGATATTGCAGTCCACTTCTCATCTTCCTTGCTCTGTCACTCCACTGAAATGCTATGTGGCACTGATAAAATCACTTTCGTGCTACTAAATGCTCACTGTCTAGTTCAGCACTTACTGAGTTCCTCCTTTCTGTGATCATAGACAGGATGCTTTTCAAGCATCCAAACAGGTCCATGTCTTCAGCTGGTTGACAAGTTACATATTCACTCCATTCATCATTACACCGCTTCACCTCCTGTATTCCTCCTGCATGCCTGCTGATACAGGCTTATGTTCTTGTGTTTTTCATTCTACTCTCATTAATTCCTTAATAATTTGGCTAATTAAAAACAAAAAAAGGAAGAAAGAGAAGTTAGCCCAGACAGGTTTGTATATTGTGAAGAGTGGGTTTGTTTGGACTCAAGACACCAAACCCCATTTTTTCACTAATATTTTTTTTCTTTTAATTCTCTTTTCTTGTAATTGTAGGCGTGTGTTGGAGTAGCCATGAGGGTGAAGCTCGGCAGCAAGCTTTCTTTAGAAGATGTCATGATTCCAAAAGTACTAAGAAAGTAGAAGGACTAGAGGTGTCTCTCTAGGCTGAAGAAGTAGATGGCACAAAATACAGAAAGGCTGATGAAAGCATTTACTAGGCAGATACAAATTTAGGAAAGGGGTCTGGGCTGTGTTTGGATGGAAAAACATACTGAGGTCTAACAGCTTTTCATTTCTGATCTACTTGATCTATTATATTGTTCTGTATCAATTTTTCAAAAAAATCCTTTCCCTTCCTTTGTAATAATAGCTTTCCAAATGAGCAAATGTGCATAAATGAAGAAATTAAGTTTATTTCAAAGTGCAAACCTCCAAACACGCCACTGTCTCCATACAAAGCTCATAAACAGGTAATACTGGCATTTGGATAAACTAGTATAAAATTGCTTTCAACAGGTCTTCCTCAAAAAGCACTCTCCAGAAATAAAAGCTTGTAATTACTAGAAACTTAAAATGCATATGGCAAAAAGAAATTACACAAAAAATAAAAAAAAGAAAAGAATAAAAAAAGAGCACAGCAGTCAAATGCCATTAATTAAGCATCACATATCTTTCCCATCTATTACTCATCATCATCAACCTGTTTTGACAGGATGTGGGCAAAGACAACCTATCCTTTGCTTGCCTTGAGCCTCTGCCACAGTGGATGCAAGGTAAAGACAGGATCCGTTCAGGTTACCGATATCGGGCTGGCAGACTCTCTCTCCTGGGTCCACTCCATGACTGATTAATTACCATTACCCTCACCAGTGTTGTGTGCTGTATAGCAAGTCTCAGTCCTACATAAAGCTTTTGTCACTTTGGCATTGAGCAGATAATGCGGGTGGCATTGTGTTCCCACATGCCTTTTCCTGATAATTTTAAGACTCTCACTACAAGTCCTAAAATGCTATAAAATTTTTTGTCCTGTTTTTCTGTCCAATGAGCCAAACCTAAAACTGAGTGAAGTCAATGAGACCACTTCATTGACTGGGATAGGTGGTGGTTCATGGCCTAAGAAAAAACTCCTGATATTTTCTTGGGGAAAAAAAATCAAACCAAACCAAACCAAAGAAACCAACCAGCCAACCAACCTTCCAAAACATTAAAATTCTTGTTTGGACATTTATACTTTAAAAACAGTGATCTTCATATGTGTTTATTTGATCTGTGCTATTTCAGGCATCTATCAAAAGCCCCAAGTAAACAACATGGTTGATTTGAATCTGCAGGATTTGATGAAGTAGATGTTATAGAATGTACTTATATTTCAACAATAGCATTTCACTACTTTTTCTGGTGTATTTTTAGCTTATGAATGCTTCCTCCATTTGGAAAAATTATTTCATTAGTCTCATTCAATAGTTGTAATTTGGTATCAGCATAAATATATTAAACTTGTCGTGTTTTAGCATTTGTTTTAAAACTTACATTATATATTACATTATTTCATGTACATATATAAAAGAATAGTTCTTATTATTGTCAGGGTGTAGAAATGTTCAGTCACGGATTCCTGTTTGATGGAAGAGTAAAGACACTTGGATGTCTAATTCTTCATTAGTCTTTTCCTTGCTATAATGAGCAAAGGTGTAAATAATAACACCTCTGATTTTCAAGCATTAGTTTAACCTATCATCCATAAATTCAATTTCATAAAAGCAAGCTACCTCAAAATTGAACTACTTTACCCTTAGTGAGTAATTTTTACTTGAATCTTTTATTTACTCATATTTTGGTGTATAAGATTTCTGTTTCTGAAATATATTCAACCATAACCTTTTTGATTTTGTTGTGTTAATTTATAATATTTGAAATGGCATCTTCCAAATTATTCAAAGATAACGGATTAATTTCTGTTATTATTTGTTTGTATAATTTTCTTTTTATAAATTATTTGTTGCAGCCTTTGTATTGTTTTTCTGCTTGTAATTGACAGCTTTATAATACCTAAGGGCATATTTGAGGTCTCTTTCTCTTTTCAAACACTCTTCTCTATCCACAGCAATGGCTGTTTTTCTTTGTTTCTTTGCTGTCTGTGGAAAGCAGATCAGAGGGTGCTACTGAATGTGGTAGAATATTGCATTCTGTTGCAACTAGCAGTTTACTTAAGCTATGTAACTAAGTGTCCTGTAAAAGCAAAAGGCAACTGCCCTGGCAAATCTGATGTTTTCATAAATCATGAGCAAAACTTTTAAGGTTGTGAAAACCTGAAATATTTGTATCCACTTTTTAATTGTTGATGTGCTGATGTCAAGCCACCATGCAGTGTATTTTTAGTAGCTCTCTCCATGACTAGTTATGTGTAGAAATAAGAAGGGGTATCACTTCTGGCAGAACTGGAGTGAATTAGAAATTCTTTTTTTGAGATATTTTAAAATATTCACTTTTTTAACCTCCTTTAAATCTACCTCTTGCTATATTTTGCAAGTGTAGGGATTTAATGCATGATGCCTACATATGTGTACATAATATTCTCTACCTTTTGTCTTTAATATTCCTTCATTTTTAATTATTAAAGATAAGTATTTGAATTATAAATATTCTAGTTATACAGGAATAGGCAAAGCAGGCACATACCCTCAGGCAAAATTCTTCCATTATCCATAATCCTTCTGCCTCCTGCCTCCATTTCTCTACCTCCTATCTTTATGTCGCCTCAAAAAACACAGAGGCATTCTTTTAAACTAACCTTCTCCTCCCCACTTAAACCATAGAAATCCCTTCTCAATATGTATAGGGGCCTATTCCTTGAAGTGGGATGTCATACTTGTCCTAAATATAATAAAGTGCTATCTTCAAGGCATTTCTGCATCCAAAACACTCCCCAGAAACCTGCCTAGTCCTCCCATCTAACCAGCCTGAATGTCACAAATCATAGCACAGAAGCTGCTTTATAGTGAATCATTAACATTGTCAGGAATGAGTTGGCAAGGAAAAAAAAAAGCTTTCCATTAGAGAACTGAGGGAGAATATACAAATGACAGCATTGTCATTTCTCTTACATTGTTTTATAAAGTGCACAACTGATTAGGAAGAGATTATTATGGAATATACACGCTGTGTATGCATACATGACAATTTTGTTTTCATCCTGTACTGTTTATAAGTATGTATGGATGTGCTTTAGATTAACTGCCTTACTTTAGGTTTTTGAATTATATGAGTAATAGTTTCATTATGTTGAAAGACTGTGCATCCTTAACAAATATATCTGGAAACTAAGAGGTACACAAATGCCAGATATATGTGGAAGGTGTTTCTAATCTACGTAAAGATTAATAAAGATATTCCTAACTCCTGTTAGAAGGTATCTGAAAAGGTCCTTTCGAATAATATCACTTCGGTATAAAGAGACTGTTATCTGATTACAACTTGGAGGTGTGTGACTCTAACGTAGATGCTTTCTTGTCAATTTTCCCGTTTGGCACAGCTTGAATGGGATAATATGCACTTATAACATGTAATACAATTAGTTCTCTTTTGAGCATCAAATATTGTAAAGAAAGTCATTTTGATCAATACATGTGATGCTTTTTATATAAAAACCTAATATATTTGTGTTGTAAATTATGGTTTTTTTCCCCCTTCATATCTTAAAAGACAATTGCATGGAATTATACATGGCTTTGTTGTTCTTGGAGATAAAAACGTGTCAAACCATCACTGGCAAAGAAAAATGTGTGAGGATATACAGTATACACCTAAAAAAGGGAAGATTGATTTTCAAAGAACAAGTTAATTTGCTTTGACAATGGTGGTAGCTTTCTTTAAATAGTTGTAAATAGTAATGAAAAATATGTAAACCAGAAAATACTCCTCAGAATTTCACAAGCATTTGCGCAAATAATTTTAGAGTGCTTTTCTTTGTCTTAGATGGTCGTTTGCACGGTTAGGTCATGCTGACTACACTGCTTTGATGTAAATCTGGAGCATTTAAGCCATTTCAGCTGAGTTTTGGATTTATCCTCATGCCACTGAGCTCAGGATCTGGCTGTATGCTGCATAGTAATTGCTAGCCAAAACCAACAATTCCCCAAACTTTCAGTCTCCTACTCATATTTAGGTGTGGTTTGAGTGACAGCATTACACAGACAGAGGGAATCTATTTTTTTCTCCTCTCAAGTAGGTTGATTGTGCAAGGGCTCCTTCAGACAGAACAATTTGCATGGTATCCATCAACACACAAACTACTTCCTTCACAGGGCAACTGCCAGGAATGTATGGGCTCCAAAGTATGGGGAACGACACAATATCTAAGACATGGCAGTCTAATCATGCTAATACTCACATGATGTTGCCTCTGTAATCACTACAGCTTGTCCCAAAACACATTTGGGGAGCTGGTTGAAAAGGACACTATTCTTTCTACCTCTCTTCTGGTACAATGGAGGTGATTTTAAAGAAAGGTAAGATACGAATGCTAACAATAATTCTAATAAAAATAATAAAACCTAATAAAAGTAATAACAAAGTGAGTCTTTTGCTTTGAACATTATTCACACCTTCCTCTAGGGAATCTTGGGAGATCTTTGCACAAAGGCTTGATCCCATGGCTAGTCCATTCCGAGTACTGTTTGAGGTGCTAAGAATTAAGCCTTACAGACCACCAGTGTGAGGTAGCTATTATCTGCTTGTTTCTTATATGAAGCCTTCGTCTTTTTCACAGAAGATGAAATTTCTAGGGCCAGAGCCACTAAATACAGGCCTTTCATCTGGCAGAATTTAAACAGAAATATACCAAAAAGCGAAAGGAGACAGGACAAGATCCCTAAATCCATCAATTCTCTAAGACAGTAAAAGAGGCACAAGAAAGAATTCTAACTTAAGCAGGCAGTAAGACTTTCCTTGCACTCATATACTATTTTCTTGGTCAAGAAAAAAAAAAGGAGAAAAAAAAGAAACCGGTGTGATTTACTGACTATTTATAGAGAATTCTGCCTGATAGGTAAAAAAATGCATGCAAGTATGTTTTTTATATAGGCACATAATCAAGCATAAATTATTTAATTACTTATAAAATAGAAAACTGAAATAACTGTTGCATCAGTTAGAGAAAATACAGATTTTTCTGTAAAACATGACATTTCTAACAGGTTACTGTTTTCTGTGTGTGCCCAGAAGAAAGCATAAAATACTTCCCTCCAGGAAAGCAGGGTAGTTTGTTTTGTTTTGCTTTGTTTTGTTTTTCCTCTGAGAATGGTCCTGAATAGAAGGTGAATTTTGTCCAAAGGCTGCACAGATACACAGTGAATGTAGGCAGGTTATAAGGAACATAGATAAGCTGAATATTAGAGTTCACTTCTTGCTTAATTCCTCGAAGCCTAACCCAGATAGAGTCAAACACCATCAGCTCTCACTTAAAGACACTGTGCACGTTAAATACAATAACCTGCACTGGTTTTCATTTTGTTTACCAGAACACATTATCAGTAGCAACTACCTAAACCTTCAAAATAAATTCTGAAGGAAATAACAGTCAAGGAAGTGTGATGTAACTACACCCCTCTATAATTCAGCACCAATGAAAAATGCAGGATTTAGACTCGGGATTTCATTGACAAATGTAAAATATTTCCCAGCCATCATATAACACACGGAAAGAATAACCATCCACGCCCACATCTTCACGCTTACACATTCCCTTCCCCTCCCTCATATAGTAGCTTCGGTGAAGAAGAGGAACATGATAAAAATAAATAATGGATGTCAATAGAACAAAGGAAAATATTGTTAAACACATACAAACATATGGCTCAAGAATACCCTGGCAAAGTATACTCAGTAACTAGTATCAGACAAACTCTGGCTAATGTGTAAGAGCCACCAGCAGCGCACTAGAGCAAGAAGGCAAGAGACAGACAACAAAAAGGGATGATGTCAAAAGGCTTGACTTCTGTTTGTCCTCTCTGTCTATACAACTAATCCAGTACCAGAATACCAGGACCCATGCACATGAGATAGCCTTTACTGAGGCACCTTGCAGTGACATGGAAGCACTTCTCTGCGCAGCAGTTTCCCAGAGGTGGAAGGTCTGAATGAAGCTGAAATTGGAAAATGACTCACAAGTGGATTTAGAATTCAAAGGCAGGGAGAAATGCTGGATGGAGATGCAGACTTGAACAGGGGAGACTGGTATGGGCAGGAATCAGAAGGGACTAGGAAAGGAACAAAGATGCATCTGTTCCCCTCCCTATCTGTTACATTCTCTCTTTTTAGAATGCAAATTCTTCAGTAAAGCAGAGATCATTCCTGCGTTTGCTTTTGTATGGTGCCTAGCACTATATTATATGCAATATAGCTTAACCAGACAGTAAATGCAGCTCATACTTTGTCAAAGAACCATTTATGATGCAATTACAGATTTTGTTAGGAAAGCTTTTAATGAATTATTTCACTCTGATATGCTGAAATCTACTATTCTAAAAAGTGAAAATATTTGGTTTAATAAGATAGTATTAATTACAGGACTCATATATTTTTAATTAATTCATTTTGATTTTTTCTTGTTTTGAGATAAGTTAGTGTTATAATTTTGGAATTTTCCAGTAGAAAAATTCCATTTTCTTCAGAAAACCTAAGTCTTTGAAACAGTTCTCTCTAAAATGCCTAGATGATTTTTTAACTACTTTAATGTCTTCATGCATAGGCTGACAGGTGATAGAAATATTCTTTATTTGGTACTTAGTCAGTGGGGCTTTATGGGAAGATGATATAGGAGATGCCATTCAAAGCCGTATCATACCACCCATTTACCAGTTAAAGGTTACCTGCCACATGGAAAAGTAATCTGAACTCAATCACAGTGTATTTTGAGTACTGTGTGCTGTGCAATAAATAGAAATTCTTGCTCATGGAAACAAAGGAGAAATACCTCTCTATATTTTACATGACAAGAAGCAAAGACTCCTACCATGCCCCTTATCTCCCTAAGGGTGAGGCTGACCTAAAACATCACCAGCATATTTTTGCAAGGAAGTTGCCAACTTATTGTCAAAGAGAATTAGTAAGAAGAAATATGAGCTTTTGCCACTAAGAATAAAAGACTAATAGAAGAACTGGAGAAAAGAAAACAAAACACCAAAAAGCACAAGAAAATTTAATTGTTTCTTTTAGTTACTGTTTTCTTCCTTTATCTAAGAGAATTAATTCCTGCTCAGTTACTTTTGTGAAATTTGATAGTTCTGCTTTTCGAAGTCTGCTACCATTTCATTGTAATTTCATGTTAGGTGATCTTCCATCATTTGAGTTCCACTTTCTGTTTGAAATTTAAATTATTCTAATGATATAAAACCCCTCTTCTCCAGAACATAACATCCTAGATGAAAGCTTTAACCTCTATTTAGTCATTTAAATAAGTATCATGACTTGAAAAAATGTTGCTGATAGTAAGGCTGAGCTCCCTGAAATCATACAGAGGTGTAAAGTGCTTAATGATTTTGTAAAAGTAAACAAGAGCATAGTAATTGCCATAATGCATAAAAATAAGCAAGTAAATTTCTTGCAGTGTATTAAGTATATATAGGAACAGATGATCAATTCATCATGACTTTGTACTTATCTACTATCTCTGTCCTCTATTGGGATGCCACTTCCAGTCATGCCATCATGTTAGTCTCTGTTGCCTGTTCGTTGTTCTTTCAAGTAAAAGCTCTTGCATTGAGCCAAATTTGGTTTTCTATATAAAATGTCAGGATCCTCTTACAATTGTAAAAGGGCATTTGAGCCTCTAGTCCCCAGTGAAATATGATGTATTTGTGTAGATATCATTAGTATATACTAATACATAGTAATATATTAATATATACTAATTATATCATTAGTATACTGATTAGTAGCACTCAGAATAGAGGGGCAGAAGAATTTAGGAGCATACACTTTCCTTTTGATCCCAGCGTGACCATTTTAGAAAAAAGCATTTTCTGCCTCCCCAAATAGGAGACAAGCACTAGAGCACTGGCTGCTACTTCTTTCTATTCTTCCCTCATAGGAACCATGAAACAGAGCAGAGTAGGCCAGAGAATCTGGCCCGTGGCACGTTGCTGTCTCAGTCAGATATAATATCTATGTCTAGTCCCTTCATTACCTCATTCCTCCTACATAAAGAAGAAGCCAATGTAAATTGCTAAATGAAGAAAGCTATGTGGTCTTTCAAGTTAAACAAAACCCCTTGCATCAGCCATTCAACCACCAGCATACATTCTTGTGTCAAACAAGGCATTTTGATGAACCTCCTACCAAATGTAAAACGTAACAAAGATTAGTAAAGTCCAGAAAGTTGCTTTTTGCAGAAGTTCCTTTTTTTCGTTTTACTCTGGTTGCTTTATTATTTGCAAAAGGAATCTCATCTCAGATGCAGCATCTATTTTCCAGGAAAGTCCTGCTTTTTACCCAATTTTCCAGCTGGATTGACCGAGGCAAAAGGAGGTCAAGTGACTTGCCAAGGTCAGATGGCAATCCAGTGCTTTACCAAGGATTAGAATTTAGGAACCTCCTGATTAATAGAACAAATAACCTCCATGCACCAAATCCCCATGGGATGGGCAAGTCACAGAACTGGGCAGGATTAACCAGAAAGGACTTGTCTGCTTGGGTAAGCAAAATATACCCAACACAGAAGAAATACAAACATTTTCAAGTTGCTGAGGCATAATCCTAGGAACAATTTATATCCATGTGCTTTTATAATTTGTGGAGGTCTTTAAGAGACCAATAAGGCACAAGGTTAATATTTGAAGCCCTGGCATTAAATACTATGCACTCATCTTTATTTTAAAAATAACCCATCTCAACCTACTATTATTTTAATTATTTAAAGAGGCTCAGCCACTGGCACTGAAGATTTGCACCATGGAAAGCCTACTTACAAAAGGGCACATGCTCAGAACAGCAAGTAAACAAACATTCCAGACGTGCCTTATGTTCCAGCAGCAGCGCCTCTTAAACAAACCTTACCAGTTACAGAGAAAAAATGGAAACTGTCTGTTTTGATTTAAATCTGTCCCTAAGCAATTTCCATGAGTTAACACAGCAGAAGCACAAGTACAGGAACAAATAAACAAACAAACAAAGAAACTTGAGCTTGCCTCTAACAACTGAACTGCCACCAGTTTCCAAAATGCAATCACAGAGCTGTCCATTCTTGCACCACAATTAAAAGCAGCTCACAATGGAGGCGAACTGCTCCACCCCAGCCATGGGAGAGCGTGTTGAAATGCTAATTGCACACAAAACTTCAGTGGTGCTAGTGATTAATATACTTATTGTTATTGTTAAAACTGGAATGACAAAGAGTATAATATAGCAGTGCTTTTGTGTCCTCTGGCTGTTCAAAAGTGTCTCCTTGCACTTTCTTTGGGTGCCAGAATTACTCAACTTCATTTTACGGTTTTCACTTGCATTCAATAGACAGGAGACGTGGAAGAACAGCTATTGGAGTATTTTAAATAAAGCAAAATAGGTAAGAATGTTTTTTTGTTTAGGAAACCTGCATTGGGGAGGACAGAAGGAACTAGTAGGATATGTTCTCCTAGATGAAAAAAGAATGGAAGAAGACCTGGAGTTCATTCTAATTGACAGGGTCCTGATTTGTTACTCTTTTGACTTTACTCAAGTCATAATTCCTTATTCACTGCTATAAACTACTGAGATTTCCTGTACAACCCACCAAAAACTTAAATGCATGCTTAAGAAGATAAACACAAAATTGGCGCTTACTAGATGCAGTTATATGCTCAGCTTTAAATATTTACTGAAAACATTTTTCTGAATAAGGGGAAGATATTTTGCATATTGCAGAATCCAGCTTTCAGAGTCTAATTGCTACAGAATGATTTTCAAGGTGGATGGTCATATGCTCTTAAAGCAAGTCCCTCATTAATTTCTGGGGGATTCATGAGAAAAACGACTGGAGTCAATATTTACAGATCCTTGCTATATGGCTAGGATGGGACTGTTTATAATCCTGACCCACTAGTGGTGGGGATAACTCTGTGGTGACTAGGATATCTAGTCTAAGTTAGTCTAACTTCACTACAATGTCTAATATATTTAGTGTTACCTCAGCAGTAAGTAGTCTATTTCTGTACTCACATGCCTTACATAGCATAAACCACTAATTATAATAAATATTTAATCCAAAAGAGGCTGCAGCAGATCATAACCCACTTTAGAAATGATACTTAAAAAGATGCTCACCTTCTCTGTCAGAAGACTATGGGTTGCTCACCTCAGCCTCAAATGTCTTTGCTTGATTGCCCATCATGTATATGGTTGACATAAAAAATTATTCATGTTCTTTAAAACCAAACAAGCAACTAAGTAAACAAATATGCCTATAACATGGCCAGGACACAGTGATTGTATGGCTTCTGCAGTAAAGATTTTGCTGATTTTTAAATTTCAAACAATTGCCTGAATGAAGGCAAGGAACATCAAAGCATGGCTAAAAACTATTGCTGCCGCTCAACCGGATGCACATCTGTGGAGGAGGAGGAAGAAAAAGGAGGAGAAAGACAGCAAAGAGGAAGAGCTCCTGAAGGTCCAGGAAGCTAGACTCTGAAGCACAGCTCAAGGGAACAGCAGCAATATGGAAGAGAGCCTCCTGAAATTAGCCTTGAGCAGGTAATTTGAAAACAATTTGTGATTTTAAAATCTGGTTCAATCAAGTGAGTACTAAACCACAACAAGCTCAGCACAGGTATGTCACAGCAGGTAATATTAATTTGTGTAAGTCAGGATCTACTCAGAAGTTCACTAACTCACAGAGACATTGAGAGCATTAGATTTATTTTAATGACTGTTATTTTTTTACTTCTTCGGGCTACAGAATAAAAATGATGAAAAGAGCATAATAAAAATATTAATTTTTTTTTCCCCCGGGATTGTTAAACAGCAGTTTGGTTTTACAGTTTTTAAGAATGTGTATTGCCAAAAGAGACACCAGTTTGTACTCAACCTTGTGAGAGTGATTTTCCTTCTTAGGATATTGTCCTACAGAATGATGCATAGAAACATGTCTTGCTCAAGGGAAGAGTAAACAAGACATTCAACACAAGACTGATGGAGAAGGAAATTGTTACTTAAGTAGAGGTTCCTAGTTTCTTTTTTGTATCATACCCATGGGATTGGCAGATATGGCATGGGATTTATAGAAGACTTGTCTTTCTGGAAAGACACCTGGAATAAACTATGGCATCTAAAGCACAAACAAATATCTACACTATGTTTATGTACTTCACAAAAGTAACTATACAAAAAGTATTGTAAAAGGTGACAGAACTATTTCAAACGTCCTTAGTACTTTTTAACAGACAGATTTTCCTCAGCATCATAGCCTCAGTGTTAATTTTTTTACAACATACCCTGCCTTGAAAAAAATCTATGCCTTGAAACTGCTGTCTGTTTGTCTTCTGTTTGAGTATTTTATGGCAATAAAGGAAGATGTATATGGTCCCATGTCTTTCTAATTTTCCATCTTCAGTCCTTAATAGACATGCCTTAGACTCAATGTGTATATAACGAACAGAACTACAGCTTTAAATGACACAAGAAATTGAGGTCTACACACACTAACAAATTAAAATTCAATGGTTTATTTTACAGTGGGGGCCTGAAGTTCCATAGATCTGTTGCATCAAAAACTTAAGTCATACCTAGATACAATGAGCAACAATAGATGCTCCTGTCCCTCAAAACACCCATGCTCTTTTCCTGCCTGAAATATACTCCATTTGTGTGGCTTCTACACAAACTGAGAAACTGTACTTCTTGGCCCACACGTGGGTGCATATTTGCAGAGGATGTGGCCAGCCTGAGTCTGCTGGCAGGGTGGTGAGGACTGCCTGGCTTTTTAGCCGTGGTTCTACCACTGGAGGTGGCAGTGAGTGCATGGTGCCTTGGCTGGCACCCAAGGCAAGGCTACAGCTTCCTTGGTTCCTCTGCTAAAACTGCGCTCACTTAACACAGTAGATTTTTCAATCAATGCATTTTTTTTTGCTCGTCGTTGGAAATAGATGCTAATTTGGCAAAAGTGTATATTTAGCATTTGAAATTTACCCAATTTGTCCTTGCAAGATCTGAGCCTGATTCTGCCTGACCTGTCTTTGGTTTAAGGTGAAGACTGGGCCAGAGACTCTCCAGTTCCAGTCAACCTCCAGGTTCCATCGTCCAGATTTGGTGGGCAAGATTATGGGATTGCAGCACTGGGCCTAGTAAAATTGCTGCCCTCAGATTTCTCTGAGGGTGTAGCACCCAGAGCCAGCCTAGAGATGGAGCACATCAAAGGTGGTCCCAAAGATCCTCAGGTTATCAGTGTATGCACAAAGCAAAATAGCTGTATACATGCATAGCAACCCCTATAGAAAAAAACAATCACAAAACACACACCAGATATGCATACAGATTATGATTTAAAAATATTAAGTACAAATAAATTTAAAAATAGCCCAGAGATTCAAAAGTATAGCCAAGAGATTTGCCTGCATTTTATCTTCATAGACCTATAAAGCAAAAAGTCGTGCTGGTTTCAAGGTACTCATTTTAGTGAAATAACAAACATTTTTAGCATTTAAATTCAAGCAAGACTAAATAAGAGTAGACTGAAGAAGAAATGTAAAGACTTGTCCTTTAAAATAGATATATCTTTTTAAAATATCCTGAACAGTCAGAGAGAGCGAGTTCTTTTTTTTTGAGAGCCGAAACATCAGAGGCTGGAAAAATTGCTTTAACTTTTACTTTCTTGACATTTGTAGGTTTCTCTCAGACTCTGGCTGTGATTTTAATTGCACATTCCAGTTCATTTAGCAAATTAAGTTTATTTTATTTCTGAAATAAAAATGATAACGATGATAAACGTGAGCCATGAGATATTCTGTACAAATGTAAAATACTGACAGAGTAGAAGAACTTCATAAAAGCTGTGCTTTCATTTCCATACAGTTGTGAGACAAGGAAAACTTAAAAGACGTTGTTTGCTGTGGGGATTCGCTTATTAGTTTTTATTAATAGATAAAATATTAATCAACAGCACGTGTTTTAGTCAAATCGCCCTTCCATTTTTCTTGTCAATGTCTGAGTTATTATTTCATGCCTAGAAATAAAAAATTAGGTTATTTAGGAGCTGTATTTCCTTAGATTTTTAACGGTAGATTTCAGTTGTTGTCGTATACCACATTTCCTCTCACAGTGATGTGATTATTGCTGTCATATGTACTGCTATGTTGAACAATGTATATCCCATATCTTGTTGTTTGCATTTCTTATTTCACAGTGCTTTGCCTGACTTTGACTTCAGGAAAATGGATTTATCATACATTTTATATACTGTGGTTTAGGGATCATGACAGGCTGTACCAAATAGGTAAGAGGTCAGTAGATGGCATTAGCTCTTAATCTGGAATGCAAGAGGGGTCAAAGAATTACTGTCGATGATAGCCACACTGCTGCAATCAACTATACGGTTCAAGAATTCAGAAGATTCCTTTCATGCAAAGCGTATCCCTAAAGGCCTTGAGAATTAAATAATACGATTCCACACAAGAATGATGACAGAAGCAAACTCAGATGATTAGCCAATAAACTGAGATTTGAAAAAAGAACTGGTACAGCAAAACTGCTCCATGGGATAGATACACCAAAGGGAAAGGCCCTCTCACACAGACAGAAACCACGTAAGGAAACTAGTGGAAAAGTGGCAATGGTAATGATAATGCTGATGAAGCAGTACAGATGCAATATTTTCAGACCCTTATAAAAAGCTTGATTTAAGTTCTGCCAGTAGAATTTATAATGTACGCATCTTCTGGTGGATACATTGCTACTGATCAGCTGTGCAAACTCATCTCCTGGTATGCATACCATAGCGCCATCAAACGGCATCACTGTAGTCCTCAGATACCATGATACAGCAGATATGGAATCCCTGCCTCACTTTAAAGCTTTGTTATCCCAAACAGTAGTTTCTGATAATGTTGTTTCACTTTTTGGGTTTCCTGCTTCTGTTCACATGTACAGGGCTTGTGATGAGTCTTCATGGCTGCTGGACCATCTCAAATAAATCGAGTTTGATCTAATTCCTTTTGTTTTGATTACCTTGTCTAAAAGCAGTTTAGCCATCCTGTGCTCTGTGCGTGTGTCTATGTTGTAAACTCAGAACATTTCAAAAGGCCAGTTTGGCTTCCCTATATTTGCCATGTAAACCTTTTGCAAGGCAATTCAAGATCTCGTGTGGAGGACTCAAATGGGAAAGCACAGCCAGGGCTATGGCTAGTCTGTTTCTGCTTGTGCTTGTATTAGGGAGTAGAACAAGCTCATGTCATTTTTCCTGACGTGTTCCAGTTTTGTCTCATGTTTTATATACACAAATATAATCAATATGCAGTAAAGCTGGATTCAAAACTCTTCATAAATTGTAGACTAGTTGCACTCCTTTTGACCAGGAGCTCCACCTTTGGCATTGGTGTATTTATGTTCCTTCAGAAAATCTCTAGATCGACATTTTTTGGAGAAAAAGAAAATTCCTGTCCACAGTGATGGACAAGACATAAATTGATAATGGCACCTTTACTTTGTAGATACCTTCATGTTATCTTGAAAGATTTGAAAGCAGCTGCAGGGCTTTTATTTACAGTACAGTGGTTGATAGTGACTCTGGAGCAAAGATCTGTCAATAGCCAAATAGCAGCAGAGCTGCAACCATGGCACCTCCTTCATTTGTGATGTTCTGACACTACATCAGCCCACACTGAAGAAATTCGCATCTGGGGAGGCTTACCCAGTTTCTGGTCCTTTGGTGCCAGATGACATGAAAAAGCTGGATCAGAAGAAACAAACTGATATATTTCTAAATTAAAAAACAACATTTCCAGGCCTGGTTATTTATATGAAAGGGACAACGATTTATGGTAGGTGGAGCCAACAGCTGCCTGCAGCCAAGTTAGTTTGATGCTTCCCTTTAGACTATCATGTTTTCAGTTGTTTAGAACTGTGTCAAAACACTGATGGGTTGGTATAAACCTTTCCTTGAAGAATTGTTTCTTTCAGGTTCACTCCACCTGCCCTGAAGATTTGCAAGACCATCTTGGTTGTTTCTAAGTTTGAGACGAAATTGTTTCACCATGTCTGAAAAAAATAACCTACATTTAGTTGGGAATCAGGGGAATAATAACTTGAAAGAATACTGGAGGGTATGAGAGGAAGGGTGTTGGTATGTAAAGAAGATGAACTGACATAAAATGTGTAGAGCTGAAAGCCAGGCATCTGAAGGTGATGACACTTGGGGTGATGATACTGAAATGATGAAGAAGGGGAACACAGAGGTCTGGCATGCCGACAACCAGGAGAAAACACAGCCCAAATTGGAGATTTGTCTTGGTAGATAGGCAGAAAGATCTGAGCCCTAAAGCACTTTGTCATCCAAAATATAAAATTGAATCTGGAATTCCTGAGCCTTACCGGATTTCTGCTCTCAGCAAATATTTGTTGAACAATAATCAAAGCATCTGCCAGAGCACTTACTAGTGTAGAAGTGGCCTAGAGAACCACAGAGAAACTCTCATTGGTAATGTCTCATGGCCTCCCATCGCACTGGTAGATGACGAGACAGATGAGTAGGTTGAAAGCTGGCTATCTTGTTGAAAACCACTGTTGATGTCAGTATGATGTCATATGACAAAAAAATTTGGTTTTATATTTCCTTACAAGAAAAAGTAAATAGAAGCCACATAAAAACTAGCCTTGTAAAGCCAGGCACCCAAAAGTTAGGAAATGCCTAAGATTAGTCGTGCAATCTAAGCTGATCAAATAAGCTTCTGCTTTATGATACAGCTCTTAAGGGTAGTTTCCCACTATGTTCACATTGGGCATTTGAGCTAAGGAACTTTTTTGGCTTTACTCTTTGTGCTTTATTTCTTTATATGTTGTGAAACTACTCATATGGAAATACATTCTCTTCTTGCAGAGGTTTTGTAGAAGTAAGATTGTAAATATTTGTGATGATGCAGATTGAGTCATAGGAGAACTCACGAGGAAGTTAATAATTCTGTCTTCATATCTGGGTCTGAATAGTGTGCAGTAAATAAGGCCCGAAGCCACCAATGGAACAATAAGAATAAAAACTGTATTGGATCACTGCGCATTGAGTATCTGTACATCTTGTGTGTGGAATGAGGCAGAGAACCCATGGAAAAAATATGATGGCATCTGTAATCAAAGTGTTTATCATAAGCTACCTAAGAAAGGTGAATTAGCACGGCGTGCATTGCCTTAATAATTCTAGTTTTTCTCGTACTCAAGAGTTTGCCTGTTTAACAGGAACATACTGTTACCATCATTGTACGTACACGTTAAACAAAAAACCCAAAAATATCCAATCCAATCTGAGATACACCACAGAAGATGATTGTACACTCTTGGTGATTTAATCAATTTATATTAAGAAAAAATATTTTTGATTCTTGTGAATAGGCGGCTAAGGATACTTCTAAAATTTTTAGAAAGGCAAATAGTTCTGATATCAGGGTTGAGAGATGAATAAAATTTAGTAAGACACATGCTGCTTTTTCCTTTCCTAAGAAAAAATCAAGCCTTAATCCTACAACTGTATATTAAATCATTTATTCACAGTGACAGGTAGGAGAACACAGATACAGTAATCTACCAGTCTGGTATCTGGTATGAATTGGGAGTATGAAATAGATCTCAGCAGGCTGAATGCTGTGCACCCACGCAATATACAATGCTGTGATTACAGCAGGTAGGTGGTTAGGGGAAAAGTGGATTTCAGATATGCAGGAGTCCAGTGTAATGTGTGGTATTATTTGCAGGATTTTGCAGGGACACATCCGGTAATTTTAGGCCTGGTATAATGTCTGATTGGCTTGCCTTTTGTGTCACTGAGAATCTAGACTCCTTAGAAAAATGATGTCTTTTCTGCAAAATTTTTATGGAGAATCCATTTTAAAGGAAATAAGTTAGTTAAAGCTGATTACTTTAGGCACACTCCATTTCTGTAAAGGAAATAAAAGCAATTTACATGGTCATGTTAATATTGTAGAACACCTATAGAACAAAGGTCACTCCTAAGGATTTGTAATCTCACAACTATCTTCAAAACAAACCACGAGATTTTCAGTATCCTGCACAGGCAAGCCTGTATTAATAGAATTTTGGTGGAATATAAGTGGTAAAATTCCTCAGAACTAACAGTGTCATCCAGTGGACTGGTCTTCCCCTCGCTTGATCATACCTTACTGCTTTCAGGTATTTGTGAATCCTTCCGGATGGTATACCCATTATACCTTACCTTTATGTAGTATATGTTTTAAAAATGCTGTGTCACTTATGATGAAAACCATAGGCACGGCATTATGAGTGGTAAGAAACCCTGCCAAGGAGTGCCTGCAAATGACTTGGTGGCAGCAGAGAAAGCCGAACCTTGGTAGAATCATTCCCCAGTGTTACCAGCTGGTGGCCCATACTTCTATTTCCATGAAACATTCCCCATATGGATTTACTTTGAGTGGGTAGTGCCACTTCTGTTCCTGTCATCCTAAGGCATGGAGGGCAGGCTAGGCTGGATTTCCACAATTCTAGTCCAGAACTGTCATATCAGCATTTTCTACAGCTGGCTATATGCCCTTTGAAAAAAAAAAAGAATGAAAAGGATAGGCAAATCTGTTTCCTTGCAAAATAGATCTTTCAAAGCAGCCTTTCCTTTAGGTTGATTATGTCTTTCAGCTAGAGGGGAATCTTCTGTGGTATGTTGGGCCTGACGGCCTAGACAGTGGGACCTTTATTTGGCTGTGACTTGCAATAGTCATCCCTCACATTTAGAAGAAGAAAGGTTTAGAGTCTTTTTTGATGATGCAAATAGGCAAGATAAACATGGACGTGTGTAAGACATCCACCTGTTTCTTCAAGCTACTTTGGTCATTGTGTCACAAGTCATGTTAGTGCTCACTGGATTAAGGGGTAGTAGCTGGTTTTGCATTTTCTTCAACAGATGTTTCAGGAAGTTTCGGTTGTGACAGCATTGATATCAGTTGGAACTGACAGGTTTAGCCCAGTATTCTAAAATCCAAAACTGTGAAGAAATGGGTCAGGTAAATATCAGACATCTTGCTGCTGGAAAAATGAAGTACGTGGTATGCTCTCAGACTTGGCTTGCTTATCATAGCAAGTTACTAATTATTAATCATTCATATGATAATCTATTCCCTTTTCCTTTGAGAAGTAACCAAATAATGACTTTTAAAGTATCCTTAGATTGTTGATTTAGCACATGTTGTGATTAGTATGGCATTTCACACCTTTCCCAGAGCTGCTGTCTCAGACAGTCAGCAGATATCATTAAACCTGCTTACAAGTCATACTTGAAAGATTACTTTTGTTGTGTTTTTTGCAAAGGTTGGCAACTTTCAAAATTAAATACAAATGGAAATTTAGCATGAATGTACCATCCTGATCCTAGCTACTCTGAGCTGGTGAAGTCCAGATTCCTCTGTATTTTTCTAGGAAGGGGTGCTATGCATGCTGGGGGGTATTTCTTCTGAAAGTTCAGAATAGCGCATTTCTAACAGATGGGACATGCTTGTTGGAAACTTTCCTTCTGAATTAAAAATAGTCATAATTTCCTCCAATGAAATACGTGAAAGGGTGCATAGCAAGACATTCAGGTCTGGCCAAAGGCTGGAAAGAAAAAAATTCTCTCTTTCTGGGCAAAGAAAGGACTACAGCTACTTTTCCTGTAAATAGCAGTGTGCATCAGGGGAATGCTGAGTCAGCTGCAAAGAATTAATCAGCCTTTCATCATCTTGGCTCAGGAAAAATGAAATTGTGCAAGGGGAATTTTGATGGGATCCAGTAACAAAAAATTATTCTAGAAAATAACTAAAATTGAAAGTGGAAAGGAATTTATTCCTCTTTCTCTCCAGATGTAGACTAGAGAGAACCTTCCTAATTTCTCTGACTTCAAATTTGATTGAAACAAGTCATGCATTTTAAAAGTGTTTCCCACCCACTGGCTCCTCTGGGCATTTGAAAATCTGGTCACTTTATGTGGATGTTTGAATAGGTTCCAAACTCATTCAAACATCTGACCCTGTACTTCTCCACTTTCATCCTATATATCTAGTTTGACATTTAAGGTTCTCTGCCTTCAATACTCTATGCTTCAAAAAACAGCTAAAAATTTTCAGTAATCACATAGCATACAAAAGTCTTTCCTGTTCTAGACTCATTTAATGAGAGGAATTAATAAAAAATTAAAGCTTCAGAACCTCAAAAGTAAGGTATGGATAAACACGTCCAAGCTAAGAGAGAAATAGTTTAAAACTGAGGTACCTTAATCGACTCGAGTGGCCCTAGGCTAATTGACATCGACAGAGGAACTGACTTGAAAAGATTACATGTCTTATCTGAAATTTTTCAGGATTTGGAAATGCTGGAGTAGAAATCTTACAAGCAGCAGCATCATTATGTGATTTCCAGTACCTCTCTCTTCTAGTCGTGCTGTTCTAAAGGAAAATCTGCATTCCAGGACTGGGTAATACCTCTGACAGCTTTCCCCATTCATATAAACAAGAGCTGCAGCTGGGCTGGGTAAACAGGAATCCTTGTGATATCCCGCCCCAGTGAATTTCCTGCTGCATCTAGCCAAAAACCAGCCTCTCCCAGAATATTAAATCCACTGAAGCAGAACCTTGCAAAAATTTATAGCAGGTTTCTAGGTGCTTAGTAGCCATAGTGCTTTTCTTGTTTATGGTCCATAGTTTCCTCAGCCATACTCTGTAATTTCCTTACTAAGGTCTTACTCTCAGGTCTGCATATATTTACATGTTTTACTCTGTAAGCTTTTAAGCAGCAAATTATACAAAATAGAGGTGAGACCTCTGCTAGTTGATTCTTCCTTTTATTGTTCCATTGTAGTTGTGTCTGGAAAATAAATAAGTTAAGAACTTGAACTGACATAAAATAAATGACAGTTCAGGTTCTATAGGTTCATGTTTATGACACGATTGGCCCACAGCCATTGTAGCTATTTTGTAGTCTACAAGATGTCCTTGATTTGCTCTTCCACCAGTATGATAACAAGCACACATAATCTTTGCATACACTCCAAACAGGCTTCTAGCCTCTGCCTGATTTTATATATTCAGCATTTACACTGTTCTTCACAGAACTCTCTCAGTTCCCTTAAATAACCCTTATATTTTCATCTATATTGTTTTCATCTTTCAACCAGGTTGAAAATTAGATGAATATAAAGAGAAAAGCAAGAAAATATGATAAATCAAGACACTTGTGAAATCACAGAATTAACAAAGACTTGCATTCACAAAAAGGGAGCAATTTTTCTTCCAACAATATACAAATTATGATAATCCAAGCACAGCTACCCGACATATTTTCTGATTTGTAAAAACACCCTCTTCTTATTCCTTTTGAGAGCAACTATGCCAAAAAGCCGTATAATGATGGTAGCAGTAGTGGGACTTTGAGTGCATCCATGCCAGTCCTCTTATATCTCTCATCTGCTTTTGACACATTGGTCGTGAGACTTTTTCTCTTTTTATAGATCTCACAGAACTAGTCTTAGTGTCAGAGACATGACTCCATTTCTTCCGCACTGAGCATATATTGGAGCATGTATTGGAGCCTGATGAAGAAATTGTATTGTTTTTTTCCTTCAAGGCACATCGTATAGACTTTCAAGGGCTCTCACTTTGTTTACCCTCTTTCTAGAAAGCACAAAGAGCTGAAACTTCAGCCTGGTGATGGTTCTATATTTACAGCTCTGTTGCACCTGACCTTGCTAGGGCTACAAAACATGCAAGCAATTTTGTAAAAAGGGAACACATCAATAAGAGCTGGCTGGAGTTCAGTAGAAAGAGATCAACCAAATGAGAAAGTAATAGCAATTTTACGATGAGAATGATCATCTGTTTGTCAGCTCACGTGATAATATAATTGTTGGATTCTTGGTAGCTGATCCATTGTCAAATATCCTTGTCCAGGTATTTTTTATTTCTCTACCTTATGTGAGCAATGACATCCATTTCTTCCTGGGACAGATATGATTACTTACTCCGTGTTTTTGCTGGTTTCTCTAGTGTGTCATATATTGAGCTGCTCTTTATCTTAACTTGAAACAGCAAAAGATTGTAGCTCACACCTGGAATACCTCTGAGAGCAACCTTTTGCCTAATTTTTTCTGAGCTACAGTGGCTTCCTAGTTTCTAGCTAGAACTTCAACATCAGTTTTGATCTATGGGATGATGCAGTCAGAGATGGAATGAAGTGTCAAAATCCCACTGAAATTCGGTATGCTTTAACTTTTTTTGCTAAACTCCTTTCAATTCCTCTGAAAAATCTCAACTAGAGGAACTTAAACAGGGACCAGGCTACATGGTTTAATATTCAGAATAGATAGTAACTACTTTTTTCCTTCAGTAGTCTTAGCAAACTGAGAATGAGGCTTGTAGCCTTACCATCAGTTACTGATAACCTACTTTCTTTTCCTGAAAATTCCCAAGTACTTAGAATTGTATCTCCATGCAGTAATTAAGGAGGGTAAAGGTTATTTTGCTCTTTTGATTAAAAATTGAATTTACTTTGTGTTGATGTAAAAGCAAGAAATGTAATAGCAAATTAGTTTTTGTTCTTTCCATCTGCATGCAAAATTAATATTTAGTGCAAATTTTCTACTTCATTTTCAGATAACCAAAATACAAAAACCTAGTAAGATTATATCACCACTTCTTCTCTCAAAGAAATTTTTGTAATTATGTGAGAAACGAATCTATATTAACCTTCAAAAGCTACCATTCTTAGGTGAATGGCATCAGAAACTTGAGCATTCACATGGCAGCATTAGGATTGGCCTGAAAGCACATATCCAGAATATGCTGAGCTTTTGAGGCCATTCAGGTAGTGGATTACTTTAAACATTCATAGTGCACAGAAGCCAGTAAGGTAGGTTTTATGCAATCATATCAAGATATTTATGGAAACATATCAACAGCCGTAATGAGCATTGGCAACTGGCAAGCATGCTGCCTTTGGGCTGTAATCCAGAGAACACATCGTTTCAGTAAGCAAGAACTGGGATTGCTCTTTGGTGTCCAAGTGAAAAACAAATGGGGATGATGAGGTGTCTGGATGAGATACATCTAATTATGCAGTGTAAGACTTGGGCACTAGCGATACGATAGCTAGAGAAAGAGAGACAGATAGACACACATATAGATAGGGTACCAAAGAAGAGCTCAGACTCTAGAAACACCATATTAATCTTCAGGACTAAACTTTATTTTCTTGAAGTTGGACAGACTGTTTAGAGGGAACTATAGCTTTATTCAGCATTAAAAGCTTGAGATTTTAGCTCGGAAAGTCAGGAAAATTTTGACTTAGAAGCAGAGGTAGTTAGGAAATTCCAAGTGAAGTAATGATTCCACCCTTTTAAATGGTGGGAGTGAAGGAAGACAAAAAAGCTGCTGGAAATTTTTATAATTGCTGCAAGAGAATATAGAACAATTAAAATCATCATTAAAAGAAAGCAAGTCACTCCCACACAAAACAAGGAATCTGTTTCTATACTGACTCTTAAAAGGTCAAAATTTAGCCCTTTGCTTGGAAATTACTATCTCTAAAATCTTGCAGCTTGGGTTCCCAGTCAAAGAGACAAACTCTCAAGGATACTTTTTATTTGACTAACAGCTGCTTAGTCTATCACTTATAAGTTGACCACTCAGTTCTTTAAACAATATACTTTATTCCTTTACTGAGTAGGCTTAATACTTACAATGGCATAGATATCTGAACTAGTTAAGTTATGGCAGCTGTGGATAACAGCTGTGGATAACATTTCTCAATATTTTCTGACTCACATAAGTATGTCAATAATATTCGCATTTGAACAAGGCCTTCCCTGCTCCTTCCCCTAGAGTAAATTTAAAGGATCATAATGACATAAAATATCAATGTGCTTTGGGGTAAGTGCAAAATTAACAAGTCAGCTCAGAATGTGGATTCACAAGCATTGATGAAGGCTGTGAGATCAACTTTATAAAACACATTTGACAGTCCCTTAATGGCAGACTCCAATGAAGACTTAGGCTTTAGCTTCTTAGATAGAGATACTCAACAAGGATGCCCTTGTTGTTTCCTGTCAGGAGACGGACAACTTTTTGGATCAACTTTGCATTTACAAAAAGAAAATTTCTCATTGGACTCATGATGATTAAAAAAAGTATTTTATGAATATTGTAATGATTTTCAGGTACTTTTTGAGATACTCTTTTCTGTTTCTTGTAGAGCAACTGATGAATCAATACAAATAAAATATAGTATATCATATAATGGGAAAAATATTATGTGATAATTTTTTCATATTAATATTTGAAAACATGAAATGGATGCTCAGAAAGTATGAAGGATTTGAAGTCATTGAAGGCTAAAGTTATTTGTTTTTCAAAGATTAGATGGATATTTAAGTATAAGCTTTCACAGTCAGCATACCTTAATACCTCAACTGGAAATATTCGGCATTTTTAAAAGATGAAAGTGTAATATACTCATTCTGTTTCAGTCAGCACATTTTAAAATATAACACAGGAAAGTTTCCCTCTTTTTTTCGACAAGATTGCAAGGTATCTTGCACATGCTTCCTCTGTAATTTGATTTAAAAGTAGGAAAAGGAACGAATTTGATTCACTGAATTTTCAGACATCATGTAATTAGTACGACTTATTGCCATTTGAGTAACAATCTAAACATCAAGTAGGACAAAACTGACAGCAATTCCAGTAAAAGCCAAAACATTAGCCAAAATATTCTTGTCCTTAGCTACTTATAGTTCACTCTTTGGAATACCTGAATAATGACTTCAATGTACGGAACAGAAAAGTTTTGTCCTGGTGCACATTCTTGCCTTCTGATACTTAAAAAAAAAAAAGTAATTTCAAAATACATCTCTGCAGAGTTGTTTGCTGGTTGATTGTGAGGTTCTATAAGAAGACAATTCCTATTTTGCAGAATTTATAAATGCACCTTTTCAAATTAATAATTAATGTTGAACTATATCAGATAAAATAACCTAAATATTTGTTAAGATGCATTTCTGGTAAAAATTACAATCACACTTCATACAAATTCAGTTTTTATAGAAGGATTTGTTTACAATGATGTATTATTTAAACTCACCATCAGTCTCATTACATTATAACCAACTCTATTTTTTTTTGTTTGAATTCCACTGGCTGTAAAAAACTGTCCTCTCAGATAGTTTTTTCCAGTTACAGTGTAAAGATTGCCAGAGACTTCAGTGGGAATCTAATCAAATCCCAGATGTGTGTCCAACTTGAATCTAAGGTGCAAAAGATTAGTTCATTCAGCTAAATCCTCTGGGATGTTGATTGTGTCTTAGCATGTGTTTGCACAGAACCCAGCACAAAATGTCATGACTGGGGTCTTTGTGTGATGAAAACTGAATAAGCGCTCAATCAAGACTTTGCTTCTGAAACTTCACCCTACAGACAAAAACCACTTTGTGGTCTGTTTGCCGTCTCCTTTGCTCCTGGCACTTGGGTCCTATATTATGGACTGTAAGACTAAAAATAATGAATTATTTTAGATTTTGTACTCCTGGAAAATAGCTATCTCAAAGTGTTCAATGCTGATATATTAACTAAAATTAAAATTCTGTGTGGATAAACCACTAATTTTTGTCATTGTACATTTATAAAATACCTTCTATCACATTAGATTTAGGCTCCATTCTTGTCTAAAGATGTTGAAAAATAAGATGTAGTGTCTTTGGTTAAATTTTTACAGGTAAAAATGAATTCTTTTCTTAATTTAATTTATAGAAACCGACAAAAATTAGTTAACTAAAACCAATTTCTAATAAGCCAGGCTATTATCTAGGCTGTTTATTAACCTCTATCTGTTGAAATTCTTACTTCATATCTTTGTTGAGTGAACAATTTGCAGCCTGAATTCTTACAGGAAGTGGGAAAAAAAAAAAAAAAAAGACATACTCTTTTTCTGTTTATTTTGGAGAAAGTGAAATGTTATGTTTTTAAAGTTGCATTAAAAATCAGATAAAAACAGTTTTTATCTTTATGTGTCTTTGGGAAAAAAAAAATTCTACCTCAAGAAATTTCTTTAACAAAGAGAACATTATTTCAGACTCTAACATTTCTGTCTGCCTATTATCATTAGTCATAAGCTAAGCCCTGCACTAAATGTCTAGTGAGCACAGATAATGTTCATTTTGTCTGGAAGACAGGTTGCCGCCTGTCAAGGAGAGATGGAATAAATGACAGGTTTGGACTCTGTGCCTTGCAGGCATATTAGGCTAAGAAATCGCCAACATGATGAAAAATTATTTTGTCAAAAATTTGTAGGTCACCCATCATTGTCTAATGTATTCTGTGATTAATTGCTAGCATAGATCAGCATTATGTCTTTCCAGTGAATCGCTTAATTGTTGCCTGCTTCATGCTCTTAATGTAATGACGAGGCATCTGGTCCTTTCACATGTGCTTTTAAATGCCAGCTTTTGCATCCAGGTTACGGGAACTGTAACATTAAACTTAAAGGACTAGTTGAAATTAAAACTTCCGGAAATCTGTCTATTCTATCTTTCTTTTTTTTTTTTTTTTTTATGGCTGTGTGCATGGTAGGCTGAGTGTTAGTGTTAATGTATGTAGATTTTATTTCTGATGAGTGATTATTTGACTGCTCATTTTACGAAGATTTATGGTGTGCTTTCTATCTCCTGACTGCAGTGCTACTCTTATCTTTAATAAAAGAGATGAGGACATTAATCAGCCTTTGTCAGGAGTCCTGACTAAGACATTAAATGTACTGTATGGGATAGGTAAACACGCTCCAGATCCTTCTCTACTTCAGTAGATCAGGCAAAAAAACACTCATTATATTTATCATAATTTCACATCTGCTGTTTTTGAAGCAATGTACCATGAGGCCATAAACTGTATTACAACTGTGCATAAATTCAACTGATTTGTGGCTGGAGTAACTAATTCCTAAAGTACATTTTAGAAAAACAAGCAGTGAGCCCTGAAATTGCAATTCCATAAAGGCACTAAATTACTGACTGCAGAATCAAGAATTTGCTTGATGTGATTCTGCAGTGACCGTTTTATAAAAAGTGACAGTG
The DNA here is from genome assembly GCA_013397725.1 of Rhagologus leucostigma. Taxonomy (NCBI): domain Eukaryota; kingdom Metazoa; phylum Chordata; class Aves; order Passeriformes; genus Rhagologus; species Rhagologus leucostigma. Next base: position 519,281 of record VZTD01001644.1, read on the forward strand.
TGCCTGTGATTGAGTCAATAAAATAAGGACGAGTGAGCCGTATACTCAAACAAGATTAAAGAGAAACAGAATGACAGAGGACAGACACATGGGATATAAATAGAGAAAAGTGTAATGTTCCCCCCTCCAAAAATGGCTTTAAGATATAGCTATTAATAACAAGGATGTTAATTTATGAGTAATCTTTTAACTATGTGAGAAAAATACAGATGCTTTTACCCAAGTTTTCATCAGATATTGTATTTCTGTAAACAAGGATGTATTTTTTTATGGCAAAAGGGTTGTACCTCTTATCTCAAAATACCATGTATGTCTTAAATGACTGTATTGGCTCATCTCAAAATCATAAATAGTTCAAGAAAAATCAGTGTTACTATACCAGCCTGTAACTGTCGTAATCAGAAGAGCAGACAGGATTGAACTTTTCGAACTGGATCTCTCTTAAATGGAAAAGAGTGTATTCTTAGGGAGACCTGGGATGTGATATTACATCAGCAGCTAAATGGATTTGATTTTCCTGCTTATGTTTCAAAGCAAAACAGTAACATGAACAGCAAAATAGCATTTGCCTCATGCCAGACCCATGTTTTACATCTCTCTCCTGGTGTCAAAGCAAAGAGATGCCAAGCTATGGGATGTGCTGCTCTATCAGTTTTTGATGTTTATTTTTGGTTGGCCCAAACCAAAAAGTATTATAATTTCAGTTAATGTTAATACAAGATGGTGTTTTCCATTCAGTGATATCTAAAAGTTGACACATAATGCTCACGAGCAAAAAACTATTTATTTTGGAGTATTTAAAAATGAAAGTACTTCTGACCTTCAGAAGAGCTAGTCTTCATTTATGTTACGCATTGCTCTCATCCTATACATAGATGCGTAAAAATACAAAACAAAGCTGCAGTATGAGATACTTTTAAGCATTCTTCTCTCAGACGTTAACAGCTCTCCATAGCGTGTCAGCAGCTCTTGGTGTGAGTTGGTGGGAATATACATTATGTTCACTTTGGAAAATGAGAGTAGTACAATACCCTCCGATGTTGTTAATAAATGTGTGTATAGCTTAGTTTTAGTACTGTTCTTGACTGCAGTCTGCTAAGCTTGGTCCACTCTTGTGGTTATAAATCTGTGGGGATTATGCTGAATATCTTTGTGCTCTGTCCATGAGACCAAGACAGAAAAGTGTTTGCTTGATGCCAGCACATAGTTTCTATCTAATAGCATCAATCTGTGCATCACTGAGCGTTTCTTTTCCTGACCTTATTACTTTACTGGAATTAAGCTTGAAACAATCTGATGTCAGCTACTGTATATCTACTTTTATTGCTAGCCTTGCTGGGGCTCTCCATATTGCTAGCACTGCATCTCATTTTAGATAGGTTGAACCACATATATATTCTGCAGTTTATTGAAAGCCTGATAGATTGTTTTCTGCATTCCACAATGGCAGGACAGTCTTTTTCATAAATGTTGGAGAACAAATGTAAATTCTCGTGTATACAGCTGACCAAAATTAATAGTTTTTTTTTTCTTGGTGGTATGAATAAATCCAGCATATCACTAGATATGAGTAAGAATAGTGCCAGTGTAGCTGCCTTCAGTTTAGCTTTTCAGACACAGTGGCAGTTTCAAATGTATTTGAAGAATCTGTAAAAGTTGATTATTATGATAGATTCAAAAAGATTTGCTCAGACAACAAAGCCACATCAGAATGAATTGCAAGGATTGAAAAAATGCAAACTCTTCAAATCGAGGCAAGCTTTTGCTGTCTATCCATTCCCACCTCTTTTCTTTCTCTCCCCATTACCATGTAAACTTAGCAGCTTCCCGCAGAGTTCCACTGCAGTCAAATATAATTCAATGACAAAAATGACTATATAACTCCATTAAAACACAACTAAAATTATTCTTAGGACTATGTTCAGGGATTAAGATATTTAGAAACTATACAATATTTACAAAACTTTTTCTCATGTTGAGTCTGATCCTGCTCTTTGAAAAATAGTCTAGACTCAGGCAGCATGAGAGAAAAAGATTTTTCCCTAGAAAATCCCCTATTCCATATCCTTGTACCAAACACCTGACCCACAAAGAGCAGGTTGGTCTGAAAGATGGCTGATGAATCAAGCGAAAACATCCAAACATCCCTTCAGCCACAGCAGATACATCTTGATCAGTCACAAGGGATCCAAACCCAGGCTGATTTGCAGCTTATTACCCTGCAGGTGATTAACCAAATCACTTTGAATGGTGTCCTGGCTCACCAGGATTGTCTATTGACTTCCACTGATATGGTGCCTTCCAATGCCATGTTAGGTTCCCCATCTGTTCCTAGCAAGAGAGACATTATTTAAGAGGACAGAGACCTCAGAAATAGTGCCAAATCTGCTGGTCAGGCCGACACAAGGGAGCAGCTCGGGAGCTGTGAGGGTGTGATGAGACTCCAGCAGCATGCTCACTGCATGCAGGCAGCTCTGATAGCTGCACGGCTGGGAGCTGGGTCAGGACCTTGCTTAAATAAGGGCAGGGGGAGATCCCAGCTATAAAAAATGGCTGCTGTTCACTTGTTTGTGCAGCCGAGAGCATCTCATTGCTGAAAAGATCCACCCACACTCCATTCAAACACATCTCCTCTCTCATGAGACCTTCATGGTAGCAAAGCCAGGAACTGTCAGGGTCAGGAGAGGTGTGAACACATGCTGAGCAAACTGCGTTTGATGCAACATATACTATCCCTGCCTGCTGAGACAGCACGAACAGCTGCTCTGGAGGGCAATTCCTTTCCTTAGCTACTTAAGCACTGTTTGACCCTTTGCAGGACTTTTCGTGTCTTGATATGTACTGAAAAATAAAAAAGAACAGTGTTTTCAAAAGGATGCTTTCTGTAGTTTTCTCAATCTGCAAAAGCTTTTTTTCCTGTTTCCTTATACACCTAATTCTTCACTCTACTCCCAAGGGAGAAGGATAGTTGAATGAAAAATAAGTGTTTACTGATAAAAATAAACAAAACATACTTATTCATGTGAAATAATGCAATCTCTGGAATACTGTGTTGTTGTATATCAGCAAAAGACATGCCTCAGATTTTTAACTGTACTTCAAGTACAAAAAACGTCTAGGAATATTCTGAAAGGTGCTCCCCCCGCCCCTCTGTATTTGCCTTTATTTATTTATTTATATTTGTTTCTCTCCAAATGTAACAGAACATTACATTTCGATCTGCTTGGAAAACTGGCATGATATGGAAAGGGAAAGAGAATGTAAAGGCATCTGACTATTAGAGTTGGATTTGTTTGAAGTAAGGGGCAATTGAACTCTACTTTGAGTATTTCTTTTAGCCTTTTATGCTGCTCTTCCTGAAGACCTTAGCCAGAGGAGAACTAAGTTTAAGGAATTAAGAAGCTACATAAGACACCACTTACTGGTAGATGATGAATCCACAGGAAGCCTTGTCTCAAACCAGGTCTGTTACCTGTCCCTCTTACCTTTGACATCTGCATCTGCAGAACGAGAGAATTTATGGAGGTTAGAATATAGGTATTCCCTCACGCAATGACTATACATGGCTGTAAAAGTCCACCTGAGAATTTATCTACTACTTCTGGATAATTATTTTTGGTAATCATCCATACAAACAAAATAACTTTTTAACATCAGTATAGAATATAGATTCCTACCCAGTTCAACATGCCCAAACACCTGCTAAATGAAATTAATTAGGCTACTTTCAGTCATTTGTTAGATTTGCCTCATGTCTAATCTATTCATTTAATGATAAAAATCTGGTGAATGCTGTTATTGACACTTAAATATCTCTATGTGTGCAACTGAAAAGGAGACTGAATGGTAATGTCCTCTGAATTAAACAAAGTTATCCACCACCAGCTGTATTTTGAACAATCTAAACACCAACACATGCATAGAGCCACTGGAACAAAGAGAGAAGCAGCAGTAAAATATTGAGGTCTTCATATGACAATACTTTAAAAGCACTTGCAGGGTCTTCTTGCAATTTTGATTATATCTTCAGCTTATCTCATTTATTGAAATACAGTGAGACTGAAAGCCTGAAGATTTAAAGAGTTATTAATTAATATGTTGTACCAGTAGCTGCTGTGAAATGGAATGCAGCACATTCATAATTGTAAACAGCTGTTTTAATTTACAGCATAACGTTAGGTATTTGGGTATTTCTGTCATACTGTTACTGTTCTTTGCTGTGCTGACTGCAAAATATAATAACTTCTAAGCAGTGTGTAAAACAAAGTGCTCAATTCACTTTATTAAAATATCCAATAATAATTGATTTAAAGGCAATAAAATGTGTTCATTAGAGGGTTTATATTCAAGAAATATTGAAAGTATACCTAAAGCTGTCACTTTTATTGTGAATGAACAGGATAATATAATTTGAAAAGAGTGTGATCATACTAAAGATTTGTCCTGCAGCATTATCTGATAGCTCATAAAGTGCTGAAATTTAATATGATGCTTTCAGTCAGTTTAATTGAAATTTAATTGCCACTTTGGGCAGAAGGTTTAGATCTGATCAATAAAATATTAAAGATTTTGTGCTTTCACTTGGAACGATTTCTTAGCCAACACATCAAGTTTAACGCATGTTTTAGGAAATATTTGTTTGTTATAATTCACATAATGTTCAATATCACTCGCTAATCTGAATGTGTTAACACACTGCACAGATAAATAGTGGAAATAATAAAGCTATAGTTGATCCATTTAATTACAACAAGATGAAAGAAATAACGGTCACCTTCAGATTCATGAGAAAGGCATTAATGTAAAAGAGCTATAAATATTTTGAAATGTCAAACCTCAGAAAGACAGAGTCCAACACCAGTCTAGCTGTAAATCAGGCACATGGAAGGACCTTGAAAAAAAGATGGTTCTTTGGTATTTTAGAAATAATTACTAATACAAAAAGGGTAATGATGAACCTATAAATTACATTAAAAAGGGCCATTAGAGGAGGATTAGTTTATAAAGCTGAGAGATGGTTCCTGAAAATTATCCTGGTAGTTATTTCTTCTTTTCCTTTCATATTATTCACGAACCCCAAAATTATCTGATTAATGATAAACTAATTGATTGCTACTTTGCAATTCAAATGTAGTAGCCAACTTTGAGTCTCCCTTTACTGTAACCTATACTGTCTTCATTTTTATTCTTTCTTTTGTGCGTGTGTGTGTCAGTGTAAAGGGGATTATCCTATGTTGTTCTCTATAACGTGTGGGGGCAATTTCAGTCTAAGCAGCGCTGCTACAAAGTTCATCTGTGCAGTTGGTTCAGGCCCCTGAATGCTAACTCTACATGCCTGAAGGTAGCCTGGTGCCTCTGCTCCTCCATCCTTGGCCCAGCTAGGCACTCCTACAGGACCTTGGGGAGAGTGGACAGAGCTAGGGGTGACTGAAATGCCACTCTCTTAATTTTTCTGAGGTCTTCAAAAATACTCTTTAACCTGAAGCCCACAGAGTGTCTTACCAGGACTGCAGTTTCCTGCTCAAGATGATACCATATTCAGTGTCTACCATTTCTAAGAGTTTTCATCCTTTCAAATAATAAGCACTGCTTGAAATAGCAATGTCTGAGCTCAGCTCTGATGTGTCTGAAGTTGAGTAAGAGGCAGGCTGAAGAGCTGAGAAACAGAAAACTCTTTAATAGGCATATAATATATGCTATGATGGCAATTTCATTGCAAGTTCTTGCTTATTTGAATAAACTGTAATTCCCAGAATGTTATTTTTTACTTAAGACTGATTCAGATGTGCATGGGGCAGAGGACAGCACTCGACAGCATGGAAAACAGCTGATTTATATTGTTGCTGGTGACAGAAGCACAGCAGGATCACCTTTTTGGCCTGAAATCAATGGCATCTATAGTGCTCTGTCCCAAGGATCACGAGAAAACATGAAAAAGTATAGTCATTCCCACTTCCTATCTCACAGCACTCAACCATTATCTGGAGAATTGATGAAACAGCCAATTCAAATCCCTCTGAAGACTGCCTTGGTCTGTTTCCCCTCATGTGAGGTTTCTTGCAGAGAAGGATTTGCATGTGCAGCTCCCTGAAGGCCATTAGCTTCTGCTGGCTGTGGCATGTCTCTGCCATTGTGAGGGGCAGTGTGAGCATTGAGTGCTGGGAGTAATTTAGGTCTTTGGGAACTAACAAGCAAAACCAAATATCAGCTTATCTGACAATTAATAAAATACGCAGCCACATACCTGCTAAGATGGAACATTTTTGCCTTCAAACAGAATTTCAGGCCTCTCATTATAAAATTAGCAATTTCAGTTCAAAAACTTGAATAACACCAGAGGCAAGAATCTTGGGAGAAGAAAATGGATGGATGGTTACAATTTGGAAGCAGAAAACAGGAATAACATCATACTTCTACCCTTGTTGGGCCATTTCCTCTATACAGTTCTCCATCTGCAGGATAGGAAGATGCTAGCTCTTCACCAACCCACTTGTCTGGCTAATTGTGATTGTTGGAAGACTGAATAAAATCATATTCTCATAGCCTGTGCAAGATACTAGGTGCTGCTTTTGCAGGAGAATTTTAAGAATATTTAGTCCCCAACTTTTCAATCTTTTCTTCAAGTTCTTCAGGATGCATTACTCTGGGAATATTTATTTGGAATATCTAATTGCTTTCCAAGGCTGCTGAAGAGTACTGAAGATGGGGAGAAGGAAGCACTAATTCCACGTGTTGTAAATTGCACCTCGCTATTAGAGCTCTAAGCAGCAAAACTGACAGTTCCCCTCACCAAAGAAGCAAGACAACACAAGTTCCTTTCCTATAGCACTGAGAGAAAACATGGTTAAAATGCATGATAGGTTTTGCCTTTCAAAACACCAAATTTCTTTCTTAGTTTGCTGTAAATAACTTTAATTTCATTGAAAAAATACAAATAATTTTCTTAAATTTCTCTTGATCAAAATTCAAGTGTAATCCTCTCTAAATATTTACTACAGAATCCTCAAAATTTGTGCCAAGGACCAGACATGGATTTGGTTTGGATTACTAAAAAGATAAAAGCTGACTCTGACATTCTGTTCAGATAATGATTTGGATTTGGATTTTCAACCTCCCAAAATGCTTACATTAACCCTAGTGTTTTCTCTTTACCCTTTCTAATAAGAGCTGTGTTTTAGGTTGAATTTTATTTATGTTCTCTTTTTCAGATTAAATCACAAGTCCTTAATGGATTTAAATCCCGTCTTTGAAAACAACATTTTTGTATACACTCAAGTAGCATTACATTTTAAACAAAAGCGATTCCTTCATTTGTTACTTAACTTCCTCAAATTCTCAGTTCAAGGGTACATTTTTCATCCCGAAGATACTAAAATTGGTGTCACCTTTCCTCTGCATTGACAGTAGAGGATTAAAATGGTTGCACTGAAGCGTCTTGTATTTTCTCTTCTTCTAATTTATCACAACCACATATTCCATGGGAAGTTAAGGTGGAGGGAGAGAGGGGAGGAAAGATGCCCAGCTGATAGACAGCAGCTCTACCTTGCAGAAGATTCATTCCACTGCACATTTTGAATCTGCTGACAAGAAACTTGCAGCACAAGTAATCAGAGCCTTCACAAGATTGATTTTGTCCCCTGCTGGTATATGGCATATAGGGGAAAAAGGTTCTCATCTTTCAGTGTAATCTTAACTATTTAGAAGCCATTACCGCAGGATTACAAATCATCTCAATACCTTTCTTGTGTAACTTAGTTATTTATTAGGAAGTCCAGCAAATTAGTCAGGTAACATTATATAGTGTTGCAGTCCTGAAGCTCTTATTCAGCATGCTGCTGGGTTATTCCCTTAATTTACAAATGCCAGTAAATCTATGAAGTTCTGTAAAAATACTGCATAGTGCTGAGTGTAAATATTTAACAAATTTTCTATTTTTTTCTAATTGCAGAGACGACTTAGCAAACTATATATATACAGTTCACTTTTCAAAGTGACTCAAACAAAATTGCAGATGTGTTCTGTCCTAGGTTTGTAAGAAATGCTTAAAGTCAACTTGTCATAGAAACTAAATTGAATCTACTACCTACACAGCTCCGGAAGGGAAGACGTGGGAAAAAAAAGAAGAAGCATGAGATTTATCTGATGTTTCATTGATGTATGGTTATATAAAATCTTAAGTAATACAGATAATGTCACACAATATTGCAACATATATTTTCAGCTGAACATTATAAGACAATAAGGCATAAATGGAAATTAAAGGAAAAAATCTGAATGGTTGTCAGGGAACACTTTTTCATTTAGAGAATCATAAACATATGGAATGGTGTGTCAGGCAAAGTTTCTGAGATAAGAAGGGAGTAATTACAAAATAGATTTATATCCTAAGGAATAAAGTACAGACAACGGAAAAAAGCTTCAAGTAAAATGATTTTTAACCCTCACTAGAAAAAAACGTTCATGATTATCGTATTGAATAGGTTACATCTAATTTTCTGAGGTTTGCCTTCTATTCTTTGGTCAGTAATGGAATATAAATAGACATATGTAAGTCATCCACTCATGCTCAGAGCTACCATGTACTTTTAATACATATCAGTATATCAAAATGCAAACATAGAAAATGAGATATGTTCTGTTGCTCTGTCCTTACTGAAATAAATTACTTGTTGATGTGAAGATATTGGATTCTCAAAGCATACAAATTTTTGATATTAGAAAATATGGCACTCAGAGTGACTCTTCTGTAGTGATGTGTAAAAATAAATAATCTCAATAGATAAATGCATTAAAAGGCAGCCTCCAGGGCAAATAAAAGCAGCAAACATATTTTCATGTGTGAAACAAGTAATTAGAGAAAAAGTGATAGAAAACTGCAAACCAGGACATTTTCCCATTGTTGTTCCAAAGCAGGGCGGGGGTGGGAAGGATGTCATTCAGCCTTTAATCCACTTTAAGGGATTCAGGCAGGAGAAAAAGACTTTGTAGAACATTTATAGTCCCATCTCAACAGTAATAGGGTTTCACAGATTCCGCATTCCTTTATAATGCATATACACGTTATGTTGACAAATTAAATAAACTATATTTACATTAAGGCTCCAAAGAGCTATGGAAAGACATGAGTTTAACTTAATTAGAAAAGGAGCCCAATTATAACACACATACTTAACTGGTATGTGAATTATACCACAGTCATTCTCTCTGTCATTCCACTACTTCAGCTTTTCTTTCTTGGTCAGAAAATCAGAAAATATAGAGGGTATAACATCTAAGTGTAAAGAAAATTTGCATATACAAATCTCTTGCAAAACACATCCAAACTGCTATAATTTTTTATAAGCTTTGCTAGCTGGAAATACACATTTATATGATACACAGCTGCTGTGCAATGAGGCTGCATTGTGCTGACTTTTGGACATGGAAGATCTACCACCAAAGTGCTGCAAAAATGGCTGGTGGTGCCAAATGGATGGTAATGGCAAGACAATCTTCTTGTCAATGTAGAATTTTCCTACAATGTTGTACAGCGAGTATAGCCTACTCAAACCGTCATATGTGGCTGTTTTTCTCTGGGACACTGGCACACCCGCTGGAATTACCCTTTGTCCAGACAATGACTCCAGAAATCCTAGCAAAATAGACAACTTTGTCATTTTCTAGCTAAAAGTTTTCTCTGGATGAAATATAGGAATAGAAAGTGAATACCAGACATTCAATAGCTCTATTCTAAGTAATTTCATGTGCTGAGGATGAAACAAGGTGAGTTCTAATAGAAGACTACATGTCATGGTCCTTGAGAAGAAAAATATTCCTTTCATACTTCTGAGAGGAAAGAAATTGTCCAGTAAGGCAAGTTAAATCATGCTAATGAGTAAAACCCCACGGTTAGAGCTAAGAAAAGTTAGATTTAACAAAGAGAGCATGAACGCTGTCTGTATCTATCACTAAGAGATCAACAATCATAGCTATACCATAAACATAACAAAATCCATGCTTAAAATAGCATGGCAGGAATCAGAGACACCAATATTATCAAAATGTGACCAAACGTACTTCAACACTACCTCTCAAATACATTCAGCAAAACAAGAGATATATTTCAGCACTGCTTTTTTACAAGTAGTAAAGGGCAGGGGTCCGGGGTTCTAAGACTTCATTAAGAAAAAGAATGAAACCCAACCAAGGAAGCAGCACAGTTCAAGCCTGTCTTGATTTTGCTTCACTTCATCAGTGCAGATAGAAGCATTAAAAAAGAGGAAATAAATAAAAGCAAATAGATGTGAAATGCCTTGCAGGAAGAAAATATTAGCACTACAATCAAGTCAAGCAATTCACATTCACCACAGCCTTCCATCTGAATGGCTCTGCTGGACAAGAAATTGCCCTGTAAGTAGCAAAACAGTCTTCTCACTTTCACAGTCACTGGCTGGAGGGTAAAAATTTCCTGGGCAGCAGTCTGAGATCTGACATCAATAGAAATTAAGAGCATGAAGTGTCTTTAAAATGTTACCCATAATCAATATTTTAAGAAGTTGCTGATGCCTTTCTTGCACTTTTTTACAAACACACTTTTATCATAAAGGCTAGTTTTAAGTTTTGCCATGAATATTCTGCTTGATATTTAGCACAAACAAATTAATTACCTTAATTGAAAATAAAAATTATGATAACAGCGATATAAAGTGTAATTGTAATCTTTGGAAAACAGGTGCTAAAGGCAGAGGACATGACTACAAATAGAAATAGTCCAGTAAGACTATACATGGCTGCTAGTGAATGTGGAAAGAAGATGAGATTATGTGAATTATGCCGTCAGTAGAAGTGTCTGCTTCAGATGGAAAGCCACGAGGCTAAATTTAGAGATGTAACTCAGTATTTAACCAAAAAAAGGACAGTAATATTTCCAGGCTTAAAAGATGGAGAACTGAAAGTTCTGAGTGGTCGAGAGGTGAGTTTCCCCACAATTCTAAGAGTGGTAGAGGTCTTTCTTATATTTTAAATAAAATGAAAGGAAACAATGTGAGTCATGTAGAAACTGGGAAGTAGAAGTCAGAGCCCAGGGTTGAAATTTTGGTTAATCCTGAGAGTATCAAGGGAGCTAAACAACGAACGGAGTTGTCACGTTCCACTATGGGGAACCGCAAGGAGTTCTTTTGAAAACGGATGGTTGGGAATGGAATGAAGCAAAATGAGGCAAACCTTGTATCTGGGAACCATTTATTGGCAACAAAAGGAGAGGAAAAAGGGATTGCCTAAGCAAAAGAGGGCTAGAAGAAGCAGAAAAGAAGAAAGAAAGTGGAAAAGGACGAGTAGAGAGGAGAGCGAGAGGACAGAGACAAAAAGGGCGTTACCACCAGCGAATCAGGGCAATGCTGTCAGCATCGAGGCGGCGAAAGAGTGTGCACGTGCTGCCTGCCTGTCTGTCTGTGGCCAGGCTGGGTATTAGGGAGCCTGCGCAGGTCCTGGAGGGGCACGGCTGCATGGGCACGGCTCACGCGGTGACGGCTCCGGACACGCGGTGAGTAGGCGCTCGGGTGGGAGGGCCAGGACCCTGGGCAGGGTCATGGCGACCAGCTGGACTGGGGCAACAGGGCGGGCGGTGACAGCTGGATTGGTGCAGCGGCAGAGTTGGGTGCAGGCAAGGACAGGGGGCGAAGTGGCAGCAAGGCGGTCAGGAGCACAGGAAGGCAGGACAGGTGTGAGGGAGAGCCAGCAGGCAGGCATGCAGAAGGCAGGCAGGCTGGGGGCAGGGCAAAAGAGGGAGCGAGACAGAACAGCGAGCAGTGGCGAGCCCCCACGAGCAGCAGCAGGCCCTTACAGAGTTGGTTTTTATACCCCCCTGGCCCCTCCCAAAGGCTGCCTGCCAGCAGGGATCCATTGGTTCAGTCCAAGCTTTCTTTGCCGTCCATTGGTGGAGAGCTCTTCGCAACCTGGTTGGAGAAGCCGCTCCACGGTGTCCCTTGCTGCCTGCCTCATGTGGGGTGTTGCCAGGTGAAGTTACCCCTGAGAGGACGTTTCCCCCACTGCTGGCTACCTCCTGTAAGTGGCACATGTGCACCCCTCCTCCTCATGCCTCTGATAGCCCAGACAACCAGAGTTGAGGCAAACTAAAATGGCTGAATTGGCTCCTCACAGGAGTCAAATGGACATCGTGGACATTGCATTATCTTTGCCGGTCTCTAATATGAAAGTGATATTTGGATTGCGGTGTCTTTAGCAATAATATGGTCAAATCCCTCTCTTATTATCACTGTTTCCTTACATTTTTGTAAAATTGTACCAAATGCATACATTACTAATTTTTATTCCTTTAGAAGGTCTTTCTATCTTGGGGAGGCCAAAGGAATAGCAATTTTCATGTGTAAAGGTAGAACTTGCATATTGTCACTGCTAGTTCCAATCTGCTCCAGGTCAGACTTATTACTGAGAGCTAAAATCTCACACATGCCTTTGAAAAAATATTTGGAAATCCTGTTTTGGTTTGACAGTGGCAAGTGATTGAGTATACATCACAATTGTAACAATTGACTCTGCCTACACCTGTCTTGGCCCCCAGCTCTCTCAGTTTCCTCAGAAGATCAAACTACCATCTTCCATGTGATTTCATGTAAAATAATACAAGAATATTTTCAGGAGAAACATTAACGTAAACTGTAAAAATTGTGTCTTTATTCAGCACTGGAACATTTTGTGACATATAGGACCAAAACCCTATAATGAGGGTTTCATTATAACCCTATAATGAGGCAAGAAAACAGGAGATTAGGAGATTAAAGAGTAGTTAATGTAAGTCTCTTAAAGACACAGTACTTCCATAGTATTTTCTTTTCTATTATCTCAAATCTGCCTCTAATTTTGAAACTCTTATTAATATGAAGAAACCAGATTTTCACCAACTTCTACATGGCTGTTTAACCAGTTCTCTACTGTTCAAAATGAAAGATAGCAGACATCAATAATCATCATTGTGTAGAGTACTTAAACTGAAGGCAGAGCTAGGATGTGAATGGAGGCTAGGATTTAGTCCTAGCAAATAGTTTCATTGAAGAAAAAACAAAGTGATGAAACAAAGTGATATTTATTCCTGGGTTGCAAAAAGAGGGCTGTTTGTGCCAAAGAAAATGAGTGCTTGAACAAGACATATTCAGAATATAATGCATATGAATCACTTTGTACATGTTCCTTGATAACACACCCGTGCATGATGTTGTTAGTGTCACTCTAGGCATGTTATAGATTTACTGTATTACATACAATGCAATTATTGATTTACATAAGCATTGCTATTTTTCCCCAAATGTAACAGATTTTAGCTTGAAAGGACTATAAACTGAGAGACTTGCTATAGTTTAAAATTGGCAGCTGGTAGTGAGATGAATGCCAGGCAAAGTGAGTGTACAGGAGGTTCCTGCTGTTTCCTCAGGGAAGCGTCCCTGGGTGAGACATCTGCTGCTCAAACTTCACCACACATTTTTATCAGGTGACACTCTGTCAATACCTAATCCAAATTCTTCTGTTGTAAAGTGTTCTGATTAAATGAAAATATAATAACTTTCCATTTTCTCCTAAAAATGTCAAATCTACTTGATTCTCCCTCCCCCCAATGTTTTATTAATGAATGTATCTTTTCATTGGTATTGCAAGTCTTATGAACAGTAACTTACTTTTCCATGCATATTCATAATTTTGTGGCATGAATCATAAAATTCAAACCCATACGTGCACATTCTGTTCAAAATACTTGTTCTGTATTCACTACATCAGTATCTGAACTCCGAGTTTATTTATCTTTCCAACAGCTCTTTTAAGTAAGGTACAATTAAAGCAGGTTCAATATGGAACTTAGCTAAAATTGTCATGTGTCCACACACAAACACACACGCACACACCCTTCCTCAATGCCTAATGCTGAGAGGTTTGCTTCCCACAGTATACTCCAGAATCACAAATGGGATTCCCTAAAGCATATGTGGGAGTTAGGCACCCTTCTTGTCTTCCATAGGCAATGGCTCTGGAATTTTTTTTGTATGGCAGCACTGCTTCAGCAGAAGAGGTGAAAAATGTTCCCACCCAAAATAAGCTCTAGCCAGGAGATTAAATGACTCTTGAGAGGTGGGAAATGAAAGGCTGAATTCCCTCAGGAAGAGAAGGAAATTAAATCTGTGTTTCACACGTCCTGACAAGAGCCCTCATCAGTGGACTATCATATAAAGGGGACATGTCCTTTCTGTATTTTAAAATAGCAGCTGCAGCTGCATTTGGGGAGGTTAGCTCTTCTGTTTGCATACCAGATGCACTCTCAGAACCAGATGGAGCCTTCCAGTCATCTTAGGTGAATGACCCTCTAATGTCTATATTTTAGCCAGGGTTAAATACAAGATTTGTGACAAGCCATTCAGTCCTAATAATTTGGAAACACCATAAAATCACATAAGCACCCAGAGAACCTCTAAAGCTAGAACGCTTATGTGCTGCAGGCATCTTGAGGGTTAAGAAGCAGCTAAGCAGGAGTTTTCAACAACACTGTTTTTGAATTAGTTGTCTCATCTCCGTGAGGACTGGGGAAGAAGACAGTGAACTAAGGTCATGAAGGGAGTCTGTGGCAAGGCACAGTACAAGATCCAGAAGTCTTAGGTTCAGCTGCTGAACTATTGTTTTATTTTAATTGCTAAACTATTAAAAATGTTTCTGTGGAAGAAGTATAGTTGCAAGAAGCAGTTGGTGATACATTCTACTCATTTTGGTGTGTTTTAGAAACACCGTTAGCATAAATCTTCTAGTGTGATTTGCACTTCACTTAATTTTATAAATATATAGACAAGCCTCAGTCTGCACATCAGAACCAGGAATGTTTTTGTATCAAGAACCTCAAATGAGAAAATCTGTAAATGAGTTGGCTGTTTTCTCATCTGTTCTGTGCCCCTCTTGCTGCCCCTTCTGCTGTCTAAGAGGAAACTGCTTTTTTTTTTCCACTCTTCCAGGTTCTGTCTCACAACTGCTGCTGCTTGACTGATGGATGGAGGGGCACAGTAACAAGAAACACAACCTTAAATTTGTAACAGTCAGCAAAATAAGCATAGCATAGCAAAACATTTTAAGAGAAAAAGCTCAGAAGCTGAAATCAGAAAGTGATTTTACTCTATCAAAAAATTTCTTACCATGTCAGTTCTCCTTACAGAGGCACTCGCTTTAGCTTGTATTTTGGGCATACCTCAGTTCCTCATCTGTAAGCCTTTCCTTGGATCTAGCCAAGGCCCACTCTTCACTCTCTTATCATCTGCTCGGTTTGTTCATTGTAAGCCCTTCTCAGTGTGCTTGCTATTCTTATTTTTGATTTTTTTTGCCCATGTCGCCTTCCAACTTCTTGAGTCAACTCACTTAGCCAACCTTTTCCAAGCCTTTTCTTAGTACATGCCTCACTGCAGAATAGGAAGATCTATCACTAAAGCAAAAGCCAACATTTTCAGCTGTTGTTTATTAGAGTAGCTTTATTGACTTAATGGGGTAGCTGAAGATCTGATCCCTTCAATTAAAGCAAAAAAAAAAAAATTATCCCTCTGCCGTCTTTCTTTTCTGAATGAATTGTTTATAAATTATAAGGAATGTCTGTTGAAAGAACAGACCTTATAGGAACCCTAATAATAGATTTTACATTATGAGTTTGGTAGAACTAGAATGGGAAAATATTGGATAATTCAAGAAAATACCCTTTTTTCTGATGAGTACTACAAAATAGATTATTACGCATATTCCGCTTGCTTCCTCTTGTCCTTGGTGTTGAACTTACCTCTTCAGCACTTTTACTTTACTTCTACTCACTTCCATACCTGAAGTGGCACCTGTATGAGAGGAAGTGAATGAAGGTACAGGATTCATATTATTTCTGTGATTCAAAAGCTTGGAAGCACTGGCAGTGTATAAGCATTCTGGACCTTTTTAATAACCTGTTCCATGTGCATGTGATTGGAGGCAAATCTCAGTTCAGATATGAAGATGACAGAGAACAGCTTTATGGACCATACAACATGTAGTACATGTCTGACTTCATTTATCTCTAATCACCTCAAGTTCTGAACTCTAATATAAGAGGTGTTTAATTCAAACATGCATTGCCAACTTTATACTGCTTGTTGGATTGAAGCAACCAAGGAAAGATCCCCAAATCTACAAAAGTCAAAATTAAATTGAAGTCAAATTCATTAAGAACCTGATAATTAATGTAACATCAGAAAAAAAATAATGTTTTCTCGCCTTTGTGCGAATAGATCTATTTTTCAGGTTGATAACTGATACAAGAAGGGATAAATAACTCCCAGCCCTAAACCTGATATTAAAGCTGCATTATTAGTGCTAATCAGACCATACGCCCAAATTACTGGTGATAAGACAACGGATAATGTTCTCTTATTGAAATTATTATTGTTTAGAGGATAACTAGAATATCTGCCTCAATAACACAGGGCTTCATGGAATATTCAAATCCCATTCAAAATGGTACTGCTTGTTATATTAACATAAAATAATTTAATGATGATAATGTCACTTTTCTAGCTTAACATTCAACTCCTCAACCAATAAAACACCCATATGATCATTTTAAGAGTTAGATTACTTAACCTAAGGCTTTTTAGGTGTTTGCAACACTATTCTTTCAGCACTGTTCTCAAATAGATTATGTGGTTTTTATCAAACACACACCCACTCTCACCATCTGCTGGAAATTTATAAAAAGTATAAGAATGTTAAGGTATATTTCCTCCATTTATAAAAACTGTGAGATTTAAATCAAGGACAAAAAAGATATCTTAAGACAGCTGTTTCAGTTCTGAGGATTTCTTTCATTTAGTAAGATGCAGATAACCATCTGAAGCTACAGTGCCATGCAAGACTGACCCCAACCAACAGGAAGTTGGAAAGGGTTGGTGAAAGACATGATGGCCTTCCCAGCTGTGACCCCACTGTAGGGCAAAATCTGCCACTGGAAAAGATGTCAGCTCCCTTCAAAGGAAGTGGAAGTTGCATGTCAGAATGGCTGAAGTTTGGAAATCATCTAGTCTAGCCCCTGGCTGAAAACTGGCTCAGCTAAAGCAGGTTGCTCAAGGCTTTGTGAAACTGAGCTTGAATGTCTTCAAGGATGGAGACTCATGAGTTATCCAGGCAATCCGTTCAGTGTTTGACCATCCTCACAGTAAAAGAGTTTAAATAGATTATCCTATATTTCAGTTTGTGCCCACTGCCTCTTGTTCTTTCACTAGATACCACTGAGAAGAGTATGGTTCCATCTTCTTTATTCCCTGTCATCAAACAATTATACGCATTGATTGTGAGCAAAAGCTCAAGCAGCCTTTCAAGAAGCGCTGACAGATGTTGATAGAGCTTCCTTGAAGTGACCACCCCAAAGGAGCTACCCACTCCTGAGAGCAGGCATCCTTAATTTCTTCAAAGGATTCACAGGCATCATTTACTGGTTCCTGAAGATGCTCCCAGAAGATCTACAAGATCTAGAAGCAGAGACTGGGAACTGCTGTGCAATCTGCCTGTGTCTGTTGCCTGCCTCTGTTAGGTGTACTCCAGGTCATGGGATGTGCTTCTGGAATGCTGGCGTAAGAATGATGTGGGAAAACACCCTGACAGTTAGGGGAAAATAGTAAGTGTGAAATGCAGAGGTCTCTGCAATTTCCAGTGCAGTGTCTGAGCTGTTCCCTGAAGGAAAGGAAAGGTGCTATGCTTCCTGAATGCCCTAATGCGTCTCAAAGATGGGGAGGCAGCTACCACAGGATGGAGCTTTGATCTGGACAAATATTTCTCTGGATTTGAGAATATGAGTTTTGGTCTTAAACAGTTAATAACAGGAAGTCTTAAGCAATGAATGGTGGTTCTGAGTGTTTCATAAGGAAGGTGATCTGGCCAGTAACTGAGGATCTTGAGAGCCAAACTTGAATTCTGCTTGGGTACCTAAGCCAAAGAAGAGCTTCTCAAGATATCTGTGACAATTTATGTGCTGGAAAGTCCATTTGTAATATAATCTGAGCAGCTCGATGTCTATATTTTTCATAGATTAATTTACATTTATAAACTAAGTGGGCCTTTCCATTGGTTTACTAAGAACATGTTCCAATCCATGTCCTCAAAATACCCAATGAATGATCTTTAAATGCTGCAGTCTTTAGTTTCCCAGCACTTTTATCCCTTTACCTCTCCTTTTCAGAGACGTAGTTCTTCTTATATTTATCCTGAGCCTGCAAGCTGAATATTCATTTAATTTTTGTAAAAAGTCTCTTGGCTTCCTTGACATTTCCAGGAGATCACATATTTTTGTCTATCCTCCCTCTCATTCATTCATATAAACACATACACTTCTCACACTTGTAAGATTCTGCTCCTCCTCTTGTGCAGCATGCATAGAACCTTAATTATCGTATGAATACTTCAGTATATGAGTAACATGCATTTTTAATATCAAAATCATGCCCTTCAGTTGTTCTGTGCATGCGAGACAAAAAGAGATATTGAATTTGAAGGTCTCAGGAAAAAGATAATG
The DNA here is from genome assembly GCA_013397725.1 of Rhagologus leucostigma. NCBI lineage: Eukaryota > Metazoa > Chordata > Aves > Passeriformes > Rhagologus > Rhagologus leucostigma. The sequence continues at coordinate 537,825 of VZTD01001644.1, forward strand.
TAGATACCATTTGTTTATTTAAAAATGTCTTTTCAGTATGGACAAAGCAGTTCCAAACATTAATAATGAATATTTACCTAGAAAAATTTAAATGTAAGAACTCTATTGCCTGAAGGACAATATTAATTAGTAATAGTAGTCCATAACTTAGTTTCAAAAAATGCCTGCTGTCTTGTCTAAGTATGTATGGAGCATAATTACACTACTGTTGGTCAAATTAGGTCACTTCCTTTGAGGATTTTAAATATCCAAGTGTTATTTTTTTCACCTATACAGCTACAACTGATTTTAGGCCTTTTACTCCTCATTGAAACCCTCTAGTAAAGACAGAGAATGATCCTTGTGATCCTCTAGGGTGTATTCTGATCTCTGTGTACTAGCTCTGCTGTAGAGGGTGGGAGCTGTGCATTTGTATCTTAGAAGAGAATATAATCCCTAGGCACTGTGTTTTAAAACCAAGTAGTAAATATTCATCCCAGTTGGAAGCAGAATGCATTTAAACTTGTTAAAAAGATTGTTTACAGAAGCTGTTGGAAAGAGTAGGTAGTATTTATTTTAATTATTTATTCTCTCATTGATTTGCAAAGTGCTAATAAAAAAAAAAAAGAGTTGTTTAAAAGCATGGATTGCCTAGGACAAAAGTAATATTGACAAAATTTCTTCTATTATTGAGATGTTTCAAGATAATTCTTTACTACCCTGCACAGTGTTATGACTATTGCCAGCATTTAAAGCCGTTACAGGTAAACCTCAATCTTCTTGATTTTAGAGTAATGCTTGCAGATTTGTTCTCTTTGTGTGTGAGAGCACTTGGCTTAATGAGGTCTGCAAGTGTAAATTCTAGCAACTGTATATGCAGGTGATGATGTCCAAAACATATGTGTACAGCTGCTTTTAAGAACACAAATGAAGGCTTTCCCTGTGTCAATTCACAGACCCTCAACATTTCATGAGATTTGGGAGGCCAGTATGTAAATCCCGTGAAATTGAAGGCTAAAAGGTGTCAGTCAGAAGAGAATGCTGAACTTCCTAGGGTATATGTTATGTCAGCAATGGGCAATTTAAAAAGGAACAGTCTCCTACAGAGACACGAGTCACTTGCCCCTGTTTTGACGATAAATTTCTATTTCTTTGTGGGACTCTGCTAACAGCAAGAGATGGAGGAAGTATTCTTTTCTAGCCATGCTAAAGTTTTCAATTTATTTGAAAATAATTTTTTGTTACTACTCAAATAGCCAGATACAATATATAACACCTTGGGTTTGGGAAACTGATTTAGGCATAAAATGCTAACTGTTTTTTGAATTTGCATCAGCTTTTTAAAATACACACTTGTAATTTAATCTCTTCTTGTGACAGTTACCTTTTTCAGCATTCACAACCTTGTTCGTGTTTTATACAATGTCAGATAGCAAGTGTCAAGAGAAATTTAAAATTATAGTTCATTTACTCTAGTTAAACATAAGGAAGCAAAAGCAATTACCAGAGCAAAATGATGGAATTAAAGATTCTTCTTGCAACCTAGTTAGCTATTTAGTGTTTGATGAGTGTTGCAAAAGATAAATATATTTTTCAGAGAGGACTGTATCAATCAACAATCACAAATGAAAGCCACTGAACATGATTTAGATATCAAATATAGGGTTTGCAAACAATTATCAATCTTGGACCGTGAGGCTGGAGTGAAATAAGCATATAATTTTCCTTTGTTCCTCAAAGGATGTTTTTTCCTTAAGTAATAAATAATGTCTTATAAAACAATTTTATATTTATTACTTAAACCATTCTTAAACAAAAATTGAATTTTTAAAGACATCCTGCAGGTGTTCTATGGCAGATATATGTATAACATCATATAAACAGACTAAATGCATTCTTACTATGAGGATAAAAATTTAATTAGCTTAGTCTAATTACAATCTTACTACATGCTAGAAGTTGAAATCTAGTGGATTGGTGATTCATTTTGATTGATCGTAAAAAGTGAGCATAGACGTTGTGGTGACTAGTCTAAATTTTATGCCATGTGCATCTGTAATTTAATCTGTGATTCATACTATATGGCACATTACACATAAAAATCCTTTTGATTGTTAAATATAGAGAACTTGAATTTATCTAAGCCTTACTTACAAATATCAGATGGTCTATAGGAATGAGTTATAAATTCAATGCTGTCATTGTTTTGACATGGCAAACTGTAGCAACAATTAACTGTATTCAGTTCCGGTTTACTGTGAGGTTATAGCAAGACAAATATCTGTGCCAGCCTGGAAAAATCATTATAGAAGAACAGTGCCTCAGCATTAAAATTCAGAAAGAGTGGAATAGTAGGGAGGGAAAAATTATTTTCTGAAGTTTTTTTTCCCCTTCAGAGTATTTCATGCTGTTTTTTACCAGTTTCCTTTGGGCTTCTGTTTCTTCGCAATTGACATTTGCAGGCAGAAGGAAGAACTGGCCCTAACCCTTGCTCTCTGCTTGCCTGTCCAGCTGCAACTCAATAAAGATCCACATTAATGTAAAGGAATTCAGGGGACCTTGTCCTCCTTACTCCTCTTTGTATCACGTATTCTGGCTAGTACCCACTCCCCTACTACTCCATGGCATGGGGAAGCAACCAGAGCCAAGTCTCCACAAAACTTGCCATTCTACCCTTGTTGCTTGCCATCAGGGGTATATTTCATATTCAGCCTCCATTCTTTGGGTCTGGAGAAAGACAGGATGCCATGGTGCTTTTATGAAGCAGAAGACCTCTAGGAGTCAACATGTTTTGACCCAGTTTGGGAAGAAATTTACATATGTAAATTTTAATGTTACAATTCTTTAAAAAAAAATTAGAATAAGCTCTCTCTAGATGCCTCATGAAATTAAGAACAAGTAATAAACTGGTTAGAGTGCAGCTGGGTATCAATGATATTTCTAATATGTTCAAGAAAAATAGTACATGTATAATGACTTGATTTTTCTAGGTGTGGAATTAATGTGTAAATATTTTTCAACTTCCACCTTTTCTTAATACATCTAAATTTATTTTATTTAAATAGCAACCAAAGCAAAGATGTTCTTACTAATTTTATTTGCCTGTATAGGGACACAGTTTTTTTTGCAGTGTGTTGTTACAACTCATATCACTGAAGTCTATTCAAGCATGTATAAGAGTAGGTCCATCTCGGAATGTCTTTCCATTTTCAGATGCAATGAAGGTGAATTTCTTAATATTTTGAAAGATCTAACCGCAGAGAAATGCAAGATCCTTTTGAAATCATGTGATGGTCATATTCTTACCCGTGTAACCAATTTTTTTCTTTCAAGCTTTGAGACATAATTTAGTTTCTAATGTTGTAACTTGTGGTCTTCTTTTAAATCAATTCAAAGATTTAAAAAGACAGGAAAAATTGTGACCAGCTACTTATACATATAGAATTACAAAAGTAAGGGAATCATATGATAAAGTCAAAAAAACATGACAGAGAAAAAATGGTAAGTTCTGAGCTGTGTTAAATATACATAGCAGTATTATAAAAGTTGTGTCACTGATTAGAAAGTGCTTTGCAGCCACTACCATCTGCCTGTATTGTTGTTGTTCATAAGGGTTAGTATTTTTTTCTGGGGTCTAGCCAGCCCATTTGTGTTTAATAATCTGCTGTCCTTTTATACTTTACTCAGCAATCATTCACATTCTGTGGCAATACCAGCAAAACTTTAAACAACTACTTCTCATGTTTAATTCATGCTGGAGTTATTCTCAAATGGTCTCAGAATGCGCCCATTCACTACAGCCTTCTTAAAACAGCCTTTGGATATACAAACTTACAGACTCTTTACTCATTTTCCCAGAAGGAAGCCTTCCACTGTACCGTATTTCCACTGCTCATAATGCAAATTAGGGGAAAGGGAAAAAAAAAAAGAGAGAGAGAGAGCAGGTTCCCATGCAGATGTTCTGCACCTCTTTTTCATGGCCTTCAAAATCAGTCCTCTGGCTAGTGCACAGTGAAATGTATATTTAAGAGAAACAAAGCTGCTTTTTTTTACCAGAAATCAAACTTCACAATATCTCCCACTTCCTGTTCTTATACTAATATAAACCCACTGGAAGTGATAAGTCTTTTCTGGGACCATTAGAAATATGAAAAAACTACAGAGTATTTTCTCTTCAACAGCATTTTGTTATGTTTATTGAGATTAGGTAAAGAGCACCTTTCTTCTCCTTCCTTTCCTACTGCTGAATTCAATCATGCACAACAGATTATCAGATTAGGGTGCGAAAATTTTTTTCTGAGATTCAGTTAATTTTTTTGAAATGAATGAAAATAAATAAATTGGAATTTGCAACCTCACTCTTGTCTGTGAAACAGGAAAATTCCGAGGAGGTGTTTGTATAGGACACACACTTCCTTGTATGGAGAACTATTTCTATGCAAGCAAGTGTGGTTCTGCAGAGTGCCTGACACTAAGAACCTCTGATAGGAAAACAGTAATGAAAGCTAAGATCCATTTTACACTTTTAGCTTTGTGACTGTGATTGTTTTTAATAGAAGTTGGAAAGATCACTATCCATGCAAACACTTTGAATATTTAGAATAACACGGAAGTTTTCTGTGTCTTTGCTATAAAACATACATATACATGAAAGACAAGTTAAACGGTCTATGAAATGATGTGCTAATATCAAGAATTCACATGTGATTTGGGCTGTATTTTCATCTTCATGCACCTGCAATTGTAAAAGCAATTTCACCCTGAAAGTAAAGTAAACCTACAAAGTATATACATTTCAGTTACAGCCAGAAAAGCCTTACAGTAAAATGGCTTTTTTCATTTTAAGGTAAAACTGTCACAATCCTTGAAAAATAACTTCTACAGTTTATCTTAACTTTGTTCTGTTTTGTTTCCTCTCTGTGACTGTTGGTTATTGCTTTGTTTTTGCAACATAGAACTGTTGTTATAGTCAGTCCTCCTCTTTTATAGATTTTTTTTAGTCAATTTCTAAATATGCTTGTAGACTTAAAAAATAACAAAATAAATATTAAAATATATAAAATAAATATTTAAACATAAACAAAAAATTATAATAGCACAGGGATAAAAATTGGAATGAATGGAATGTCTTCTTTGTTCTTTCAAAAATCTGATGCTGCAGTAAAAGCACTGGTTACTTCTGAAATGTAAGGTATTTATGTTGGTTAAAACTGTATTTAGATTCATTTATTATTTAGAAATAGTTCTATGAAATAAAGTGATTTGAAATTGTTGTAAAAGAGCATTTAAAAGGGTGGAAAATTAGAAGGGAATTGAAAAATCTTCGAAGAGATAACTAGATCTGCATATCTCAGGAGATACACCACTCTGGATGAAACTAGGGTGAATTTTTCATGCTGACAAATTATTTTATGTTCTACCACAATGTCTCTTATACTCCTCTTGAAGCACTTGGAAGTCTTTGTGCTCAGAGCAATGAACTAAACCTGGTCTGGTCACCTGATATTTCCAGCAAATACTTGAAGGTTCCCATGGATAGCCTTGTTTTAGAAACAGCTGCCACACAGCAAGAGCTAAGACCTGATGAAGGCATTGAACCAGTTCTTGTTAGGTGTATGCCTATTACAGCTTTCTGTCAAAAACATTCTCACCACTGTTCCACCAGCGGCAGAAGCAAGAGTTACAGATCCTGTATTTCCTTGCTAACAGCAATCTCACTCTGAGCTACACCATGGCTAGAGTAGGCTGTAGGTAGAGACGCAATTAATAACGTTACAGCACTCTTCGCAGTGATGGAAAAGTTTTCCCATGTATCTATGGCGTATGCAGGACCCATAGAACCTTGGAAAAAGAATGGAAAGGAATCTGTTTTAAGCATCAGTTTGGTGGTATTCAAGACATCTCATCTGGGTATTACATACTGAGGAAATAGTATTTAGATAAGAAAATGATGTTTTTAATTATAAAGAAATGATAGATTTACTGACATACTTTTATGACACAAATAAGGCAAGGACCTAGTGGAAAAAGCAATATGTGACTGGAGTTTCAACCGTAGCAATTAGTACAGTTCAAGTGTTCAGCTAACTTTATGAAAGCGGGTTGTATTTCCTCTTAAAAACAAACAAAACAACAAAAAACTCAAAAAACCACAATAAATTCCAGACAATAAAAAGCAGAAATCTGTAAACAAAATTTTGTCTCAGAAATCTGTATTTGTTCAGTTTGTTTGTTTATATTGAAAGCTCAAACCCCATAGGAAATAATCAGGCAAAAAATGAAGACCAGGACAGCTATTAATCCTGGAGTTTACAACTGCAATGTAGCTCCCTGTTTTCTCTTCTGCCCCTTATACCCAAGCATCGTTGATTCTTGTGCTCTTCATATTGCCTTTGGGCTTAGGATGCTGCAGCCGTGTGCTGGATGGGCAAATATTGTGGGAAGACCTTCCCTTTACCTTTTACTCAGTTTTCTGACCTAGTCTTAGAAATCCCCAGCAATGCCTACAAGGAATACTCAGTGCCCTTCGGCTGCCTGAGAAAACATTTTTAGGATTGTCAGTGACTTTGGTTGACTATTAGAATTTTCTTTTTAATGCAAATAAGAAAAGGAAAATCATTATTTCCTCCCTCCTCCCTCCCCCTTTTTTTACCACTTAATATGTCAGCTAAAATGAAATGAAATTAAGCAGAACATGGGGTGGCACTTCTACAGCCTGAGGAGTTTGTCTTTGCCAAATATCATAAGCCATCTGCAATGAAAGAGAATCCATGGAGGGTTTTTTTGGCAACTGAAAGTGATAGCCACTTCATATCTAGATAATTTATAAGATTCACCTGTTCTGTATGTCTGGTGTCTGTTCTTCCTGAGGAGAGTAAACTGGTGTCTCTCTGTCTGTTCTTCCTGAGGAGAGTAAACTGGTGTCTCTCAGTTGAAGTCTAATAAATGAAAATCTATCCCTAGATGCATGAACTTAAAACTATAAGAGAAAAAGGAATTGAAAACCAGTCATAATAAGAAAGCATCAAAAATCAGAATTGACATAAACATACCTAACTGTCACTTTCATGTAGCATAGTGGCTCCAAGCTTCTGCTATTCTGTTAGAATGGCACCCTAACCTTTGAGGAGTTGTCTTGGGGAACATAACAGTGGAGGGTTACAAAGGGCTGCTAACCAGTTGCCCCTTTTATGATCACTTTCTAGGAAGCTGTTTCTTGTCAGCTCACTGTTGATGCATTTCTGTTGTGCACAAAAATTCTCCATGGGCACCTTCTGCTGCAGGTAAAATGTATCATGTTTATTGCTTCGTGCAGTCCTTCTGTGGCATTTATTCCACACTCATGTGAAAGTGTTCTCTGCATTGATAGGGAACAGTACATAGCATTAAAATTTATACCAGAAGAGTGAATTGTTTTTAAACAGCTCTATACTTAGAGTTAACTAAATAAAAGCACTTGAATGTTATGGGCCAGTTTTTTAGCTGGTGTAAACTGGCTTCTGCTTCTCACCAGCCGAGCATCTGACCTATTGTGTTCAGTCTGGTTAATGCAGCAGCAGGGAAATGCAGACTTATATGTCAATTGAGAATAATTCAAGTGGATAGATGACTCAGAAGGACAATGCAACAGCCCTGTATAGCTATTAATAAGGCTCCTTCAGTTGATCATCTCTGAAAGAGGTAGAAACATGTTACTTTCACGTGAAGAGCTCTTGACTCTTAACAGCCAAGAGCACTTCACATGAAATGTGAATGCATGTTGAATGTTTATTCTTTCATTAAATCATTCTTTGCTATTATCAAACCAATGCATTGTTACGGGATTTCCTTTTACTTTCAGCTATTTTTAGATTTCAATACAAGTGTGATTTGCTGTTAGTACTTGACTAATGATACTATTGTTGGTGTATTAGTTTAATCTAAGCCTGTCACCTTGGTTTTCTCTTGTCATGCACCCCATTCATTCAACAGAGTCTTCAATGGATTGGGCAAAATAACAGATGTTGAAACTATCTCACTACTGTTTTAAAATGTCTATGAGATGAATTATAATCTAATGGAATCTAAGAAAATATTCATTCAAGGTGCTGCTCGTGTTCGCCATTCTGAAATGCAAATAAGGTTCTGAGCTATAAAAAACTTCACAAATGTACAATAATTGTTTGTTTGAGAGGTTTTTGGGGCGCAAGGAGGTGTTTAAAATCAAAATAATGGCAGTCAGGGTTTTTAACTTGACCTTTAGATGGAGAAAATAATTGTTTTGCTTGGTTCCTGTGGATGTTGCTCTCTCTTAGACTGAAAAGCTGTGTAATTGAACTGAGATGCCAATTATTTTATATTTAAATATGCGACGTAGTGCAAAATCCTACCCTTTCTACAGCAGGCTTTTTAATTTCAGGTCATTACCTTTTAGCTACTGATTTTTATCCTTCTGTTAGTAGCAGAAGTGTAATGCCACGCATAGATGAAGCACATTTATTTTAAATACCAAAAGTGAAACAAAACAAGAGGCTTGACTTCTTAAAAATTAAATACAACAACTCTATTCCAAATCAGCTACCTTCTAATTACCAGCTTAGGTGGGGCAACAATTCAGAAATCCTACCTTTTCAGTCAGCTTTGATACCAAAAACTCAGTAGCAGTACTTCATCACTCTCCTTTAAAGATTTCCAGGTGCTAAACTGAAGAACCAAACAAAGGAAAGAACATAAACCACCACTTCTCACTTCTTTAACATTGTGCTACAGAATTGGTTTCCTTCTTGCCCAGTTCTCTTGTATGCAACATTTCTCAGCCTCATGACTCTCACATTCCTGTATACACAGTGTTCTTTTCAACATGACTCTTAGAAAGAAAACAGGCAAAAATCCCCGAACACTATAGACTCCTTGCATTTCGTATCATGCCTGACACACTGAGCCAGGTTTGAACTAGCAGATGATGGAGCTCTATTTAGGGCACAAGGGCACAAAAGACCAAACAGGGATATTCAGTATTCGCCTTAATATGTGCAGCCTCATAAAACCTCTGAATGGTCTACTTCTATACATCTTTCTAACTATTGGTGCTTAATTACTGAACTGAAATTCGAGAACACAGGGGTAAAAGATGAAACATTTCCAGTTTTCTGTTAAATATTGGGCAGTATGTGGAGTCATTTTGTCACCAACACATGCTTGTTCGACAGTGTGGACACAGAATTGATATTCAGTGGGCTTAAGTTGAAGAGCAGTCCAAACATAAAGACAGCTGATGAACTGGAGTTACAGGAATGTACCTAAGCGCATGAGTAACCATTGTGTAAAGTTAGCCTTCTCTCTAGGGAAAATATTATTGTCTTTATTGCCTACTATAGCAAGCCCAGGTTAACATACTACTTTAATTAAAAATAGGGATGTCACCTTACAATTTTATCTTTTTATCCCACTTAGAAATCTTTTCTGAGTGCAATTTGCATGGGATTTGCTGAGGCCCAGCAGCTAAAACAAAGAAGTGGTTCTGACCAAAACTGCTTGGGCATGACAAATAATTAACACATGCCAGGCACAGAACAACTGTGAAGGTGCTCATGAAAGTACCTGATACTTTGTGCAAACATTGCTTGATGTACATGCCTAGATTTCTGCTTTGCCTCTTCCAGAATAAAAATGAGTTTTAGTGGTAGTAACTAGTGCTTGAAATGTGGTTCTGTATTTGAAAGATTGGCTGTTCTCACCATTGTTTTCAAGAGTATAAATGAAACCAGAAAGTGACATCAAATATTCCTCATGCACATGCAGCCTAAATTTCAAATTAGAATGTCACCCGTGCTACTGGAGTATTGTTATTTATTGAAATATGTAAGCCTAAGACATAACTGAAGCTCCTGCTGTTATACTTCTGTGGCAATGGCACCTAGATAAAAAGGACTGACTCTGGCAGCTAAATGCGCATGATGTTGTGAGTTAAAGTAGCATGTGACACCATCCAGTAAATACTGGGCACAAATCTTTCTGCTGTGATAGCTTTGTTGACATGCAAATACAATGAGACATATGCTTTGTTTTGATTTTTCTTTTAAATACAAATCAAACATTTTAAACCTTTTAGAAATGTATGCTTATGATAGCAGAGAGAGTAATGAAATAGAATATGAGCATAGTTATGGTAAATCATTGTATAATATGCAATACTTTCAACCTACTCACACGTCACTTCACCGTAACATTAGCAGTCTAATGAAATGGTCCACAAATGATTAATATTCTTAAGTGCTTTCCTTTTTCTCTTAAGTGCTTCCAGGCAGAAAAAAGAAATGTATTGCGTTATCAGTGTTTGTGTGTGTAGTTAGTGTCACAGTGTCTATTGATTTTTACTTCCTGTTACAAATACACATTAGGAGGTTTTATCTGTATATGATAAACAAATTGAGGAATGTATGTTGAGCTACAGCTGAATATGGTACAAATGATGGTAGCGCCATTGACTTAATCTGAATGATGCGTATTTGCATAGGTTGAGTATGTGGCCCTTGTTTTCCAAGTGAACTAGAATATTCAGTACAAGTAATACTTTATCTCCCTGTCGTTTAGATGTCTCTGGGGACTCTGCTTCTGTTCTACTCTCATGACTTTTGCTTATATTTCTAGTGATTAAAAATACTTTTGCTGAAATGAAAAATTAACAGACCTTGAATATTGGGAACATAGCAGCTTTTTAAAAGTGTCTGTGTCTTATTTTATTTTTGTACCTTTCTATGTAGGTAACAATTAAGAGGGTTCGTGTTATGTGAAACTGCTTAAGTCTAAAAAGGTCTTTCACAGCAAAGCTTCACTTGGTTCCAGTCTATAGGTAGGCCTTGTATTTTCAGCACTACTAATATGCAGATGTTAAATACGAGCATGGTAAAACATCAAAGTTTTGCTAAAACCATAGTCTCTCTAGTTGCTGCAAATGAGCTCCAGTGTGGAAAGCACCATTTAAGCTTGAAAGGTGGCCTGAAGAAGAGAATTTTCAGTTCAAGATACAAAAAGAAATAACTGTTATGAGGAGCTTGAAACTGATCTGAAATATTTTCAAAGATAGAGAGATATTCAAAACCCAAAACTTGTACTTTTGGGGAGAAGGAGCAGGAGGGTGAATGAAAAAAAAAGAAAAACTCATGATAATTAAGCCAAATTTTAGCAAGGCTGAAGCGTCTTCCTTATGCTGCTTTTTCTGCATTTGTTCTCACCATAGATTTATGAAGAATTGGAAAAAGAATCAGGAAAATTCTGGCAGAGAAAACATAGCGAAGAAACAAGCCAGTCTTGGCAGATTTCAGTTAGCAGTAGGAATGTGGAATTCTTGTCAGTGCCCTCTCATTAGGTAATGGTGTCTTTTCCAAGTGAAGAGACTGAAAAAAAGTCCTGCTACTACTGCTGTGGAAAAAAAAAAAAAGGCAAGTCTTTGCCATGACACTAAATCTTCATTCATAAGGACACTTTTTGTTTGATCAAAGGTCCTGAAACAGTAAAAAATAGTAAATAACATTAGTAATAAGTAAATTAATAACCTTTAAAGATAGATATATTTTTTATGTATCTACCTATATATGTGACTGGTTATCTCACAGAAGCAATAGTTGGGAATCTGTTTAGAGAATGAATGAAAAATCCTTCACATTCTGAGAGAGTTCTCTGAAGTGCAATATTTGAAAGCAACAGGACATAGAAGACAGCAGAAGAAAAGGGCAGAAGGTGAGTTTGCAAACGGGCTTGTGAAGAAATAGTTTCCTCACGATTAGAAGAACATGAAGATCTCCTGCTTTCCTTTAGAGTGAAAGAAGACAGAAAAGGCCCTGGTAGTGAGTCAAGGGAAAGCTATAACAGAGATGCTGATGTTGGAGGATATACCACGTGGCTCCTGTTTTTCAGTGAAAATGTTAAAAGAGTGGTTTAGATACTGTCCAAAATTTGCAAGGGTTATTTACAAAAAATATAGAGCTCAGCATGCATTCTAATATCTCAGAGAACAAATCAAGTGAAACAGGTATGCAGCACATCAGTCAAGAGCCAAGTATTACTCACATATATACTTCTAGAGAAAAGTGAAGCACAGTTGAGAAGGCACATATTTGCCTACATGCCTAAATATGGATAATATTTAGTTTTTAAAATCTTTTTTAGATATAATGAAAGCAGGGCTGAGTGGAAGTTTCTCTGATAGAAGGTGCTAGTGGATCAAATGTCTGAAGGAGAAGCTTTGTCCAGGCGTAGAAATGTCCATTGCCTCTGGTGAGATGAATCCAGGAAGGAAAACAAGAAGTCCAATGTCAGAAGCTTTGAATGAAAATATCACTTCAGTGCAAGCACAAACTGAACACGCTTTTTTTTCCCAAAATATAAAATTATTTAAATAATTCTCAGAATTGTTTTAATATTTTTTTAAGCAACACAGGTCTTGTAAAATATTTTTTAACAGAAGAGAGCAAAAATATTACCACCCTACAGTGTCAAAGCACAGAGAAGTTACACACAGGGCAACTATATCACAAACTGTATGTAACAATGCTCTGTCAGACTCAGCATCCACAACCCAAATGGAAATGCCACTACGTGTTTTCTTGTGTGATACCATGATGAGCCTTTGAGTTGACAGAACAATGAATGCAACATTGTTTAAAGATTAAATGCAATCTGATTTTCATGCACAATCAGATCAGTTTGTTCATAATGTGCCCAACAATGTTCTATCAAAAGGAAGAAGAGATCTAAAACAAGCTTGGCATTGGAATGCAGTTATTTTCTATTACATTGGCACTAGACCTTTTTAGGTTGGAGCTTTCAGGGACACATCTTACCAGAAGCTACTTTGAGAATACATTTTAGTAGCCAGGGACAAAACCCATTAAAATACTGAAATATAGTACTATACAATTAATACATTAAAGATTATAAATAAATTTACTTAAACTGGGGACTCAACAATAATCCACCATATATTTACATTTTAAAACAAACATCCCACAATGCAGATGTGGTTATACGTGATGAGCAGTGGAAAAAGTGAGACACAGATATAGACATCAATTTAAGTATAAGTGATGCACAGTCATATTACATATGGGCAATGATACTAATTCACAGAGTATAGTTTGTATCTCTGTAGAGAAGCTGCAATGATTAATTACTTTCCCCATGGCTTTAAATTGAGGAGGGGTTTTAATAAGTTGCAGAAGTAGGTAGGAGTTGATCCTTGACTGTAGTTAATTCATGTTTGCAAAATGACAATTTTTTTCCTTCAATAAACCTTGTAGCAGTTAGTGTATGAAACTGACTTCTACTAAAAACTGTAGGATAAAGTAAGGGCTTTTTCTAAAGCTTGTGAAAATCAATAGAAATACAGTTGATTTCAGTAATCTGAATCTGGACTTACGTGAAATGGCTGCTATTCTATAACAGTATAATAATGTCTAAAGAAAGTAATAGTGCGGGTGTAGAAGTCTGCAATTTTTATGATTTTTTTCCCTCTTGACTAGATCAAGGCAATACTCATTATTAGCTCAACACTGAGAGCTAATGAAGGTTTGAAAAGCTAACACTTGGAATCATGTTCAGTTTTTTATGGTTATTGATCAACAGTATGGCTTTTTTGTTAGCATAAAAATATTGAGGTGAGGTATGTAAAGAATTTTATCTTGCAGATTAATAACAGTTGTAGAATATCTAATGTGACTGAGCAACAGCTTTATACATGAGTCAGTCGAACTGCATGAGGTGAAAAGGCAAAATCCTCTTTATTTCTGTTTTATAGAAAGATTTTTGAGATTTCTCTTTCAGAAGTGGCTCTGGAATATTAAGAGAAGTATAATATAACATAGATATTAAGAAGACAATGGTTTTCTCTTTCTGTGGATTAATCCTTCACAAACATCTTCAGAGTTGCCATGAATTCTAACACTTAAACTGTTAAAACATGGTATTTTGCAAGCACTTAAATGTAGTCGCCATTGACTTCTGTGGTTGCAGACAAAAATTTACACATTATTATATGAGTAGATCCCTCACTCCTTATTTTGTCATTTTGAGTTTTTGTCTACACTAAAAAAAAAAAAGAAAGAAAGGGGGAGAGAGGGAGAGAGAGAGAGAAAAGAGTTGTGGCACAGACCCAGAAGGAGTTCTGCAGCACATGTGAACAGTCTGTCGTGCTGAGGAGACTGGGCCAAATTTGTTCTTGCTGTAATTCCATTGAAGTCACTGGAGCTATTAATGGGGATGAATGTTGCCTTTTATCACTTTTGACTTTGTATGCTGTAAGAATTATATTTCTCAAATTTTTGAGATTTCACTGGCTGGGCTAAAAATATTGCAGTGCACAATTTTTTCCCCTTCTGATTAGTATGCTAAATGTAACACACATTTCAGTGAGGAAGATATTAGACTTCATATTATAATGTTTTCAGTAGCAGAATCTTTGGAAAAAGTAGTGATAGTCCATTTTCTCTATGTAAAAATGGGCAAAATGAATACAATTGGTGATTATTTAGAAAAACAGTCAATTATTTGGTTTATGAAATTGACCAGTGGCTGGGAACAGGTAATATCTATCCAATAAATTGCCTGACTTGAAAATAAACATATCCATTTTTCCCACCTCTTCACTTCAATGAGTTTTTAAGATGCCTAATCTCAAAAAGGGAAAGTGTATTCTTATATCAAAATATCCCACATAGTCAATAATTCAGAGTTTTCAAACACAGCTTTTAAAGTTGTAAAAATCACCTGCAGAGTATACAGCTATATCTTTGAGATTTTCTCAACCTTATTTGTATAATCATGTTTTAATACCTACAAGCTGACATTCTTTGCAAATTTGAGAGGTCTTCTGCATTTCTGTCACTGATTTGAATGTTACCATTGAAAGGACACTATATAAACATAGTGTTGTGGGGTTTACTCTATAAAAAGCAATATTCATCTTTGCTTTCTTTTGCTGAATATTCTATTAATTCACAGAAGACTTAGCTGATTTCAGGAAGCAGATGCTGAGTCTGGGAACAGATTTTTTTCCAACATCAACATCTGGATGTGTAGCCGTCTCCACTAGCGGTGAAACTGGTGGCTGTGCAAAAGCCTCCAGGGCTAATATCCTGGGTCAGGCTGCTCAGGGAATTGCTTGAAGTCTTTCTCAGGAATATTTCTTTGAGTTACTGCTGACTTCAAGGATTCTGTTCCTACCCTCCAACCCCCATTAAATACAATGATTTAAAAAAAAAGGCAGATAATGTTCTCAGTAAAAGAAAGATATTCCCAGGGAGTAAGATACTATTTTCTCTGGTTTATTTAAAGATCTCCCATAAATAAAATTACTTGAAGTCTGACAGATTGGTTCTGAGGGCCATTTACCATCTCTTTCCTATTAATTTCTGCATTCCTTAGAGTTGTGATAATAACAGTGATACAAGTTGCATTTCTGGTGAAAATAGTGAGACAGAGAAACTTGTTGCAATGAAGAATAAGTAATGGTAGAAATTAAATATCATTAAAAAGAACTTTGTATTCTTAATATTTGGATGACAAATTGAGCAATACATTTTAAAATTTTACTCACATATTACTGTGCAGATTTTAGTGCTAGTCAAAAGGCCAACAAAGGACAAATCCTGGATAAAGAACGATGTACTTTATACAGGGCTTTATGCAGTGGCTGTACTGATGTCTTTGGGGACTTCTACAGTTTCACACAAATTAGAGTGCTTCAATGGCTTATATTAAGAGATTACAGAGACTGTATTACCAGTGTCTGATTTGTTGATGTATCTTCCAACAAGTGGACATGTGTTGATTTTTAACCTTTAAAGGGAAATGCAGTACTTTAATTCTCATTGATGAAAATAGCATGGGCAATTTGCACTTCAAAGAAATGATGTCCTAAATCTTCCAAATTATATGCCTCTTTCATGGTCATGGTTCTACCACCTTTGAATCTGTATTTCAGAAGTATAGTTGTATCATTTACATCTGAAGCTGTGCCCCACTGCTGCCTACCGATTTCATTTTATCCTCCCAAAGGAATATAAAGATTGTTTGAAGCCCTTCCCGATATGATAACAGCATCTTCATAGTATGAATTTTGGGAAGAATTTGAACTGTTGTTCAGAAACAAACAAACCTTCCCTAACTTTTATTTCTGTGTGTGTTTCACATTTGATATATCAAGTCCCTTCTTAGAAAGGAGGTTAATAGCAAGTTTCCAAGGTTTCAGTTTCTGAGCCTGCTGCTTTTGTAATCCTCACTCTGTCTCATTGTTATTCTAATTATCATCATCAATATTATTGTGGTATATATACAAATATACAAGTAAACAACCAGAGTTACAAATATAAAACAATCACAGCTCTTTCCCAGACTGCTTATGTGTGCACAGGACTTCAGACATTCAGAACAAAACTGATGAGTGAAAGGATCTTTTCCTAATTCTTATACTACAACCATAAAAGCTGAAGAAGTAAAACTTACAGAAACTGAGTTTACACCAATAGAGCTATGATCAAACTGAAGACCTGCCAGCTTTAATGTCTTAATGAAATAAATATCTGTCATAGAGCTTTCATTTGCTTTGCTTAACACATAAACCTTTCCTATTAGGAAAACCTGAACTTCAAGGTTTAGTATTCTGTTTGATTCAAATGACTTTTTTTCATGCATAGAGTATCTGCAAACCAACACTGTTCCATACCCTCAGATAGCTGAAAGTTTCCTCAGCTGAAACAATCAGTTTCATGTGCAAAAAGACACGACTTTTGCATGTAAAAAATTAAGCCATCTTAACTGCAGTGAGGTGGCCCTATGACTGTCTACAGGGAGTAGCCTGTGAAGTGGAAATAATCTCTAAGCAGCTTTTTGGAGCAATTGTATCATATTGCCAAGTTTCTATAAAATCCATAATATTAATATTAGCTGAATAATTGCTGTATAATGGAAAAAAATTGCCAACCCTACTATGAGGTTACAGTTAAAAAAAATACCATTGACAATAATTTTACTTTATATTGATAATTTTCTCTAGGAAGTTACTTAAATGAACATTCTTATAATATTATTACCATTGACATATGTCCTTTAAGAGTCTGACTTGGTTTGGAAATGGGAACTCCACACTGTATTTGACCTCAGTGATCTAATAGTGCTTTTCTGTATTTCTAACGTGAGTGCATTCCCTGTATTCATTTTCATGAGATGTAAAAGGGTGTGCTGTCTTCCATCTGACATTGAACATTAAAGTTGCCAAAGGACTATGGAGTGCATTCCTAGAACAATTTTCTGCTGGACTAGAGAGAGGAACAACATTACCTAAGTCATCTGCATTACCGGTTGGTGTTCTGTCTACCGCTAGAACAGTAGCACAGTGTCTATGTTCTTCAAACATACTTCTGAATATGTATGTTCTTCCTATATTGAACCACTGGCAAATTTCTTTTAGGCTTTTGCATGATTACATTCCATAACCTGCTAGCCAGACTCTTGCTTAAAATTCTTGTAAATTACATGTTTCAAACCATGACTCATTTAAATGAGACATCTATGAACCACTGTTTTTCTAGGTATTTGGGACTTCAGATTTTTTGGGAAGACATCTTGTTACTCCAGGAAAATTCAGCGAATGTAATAAAGCTGAAAAGTATTAAATAACATTTTTTACTTGTTTCTGTAAAGTCTGCTAGAATATGAGAGCTATATGAAAATAGAATACCGTATGTAATGATAACATTTTCGCTTAGATCTATATTTATCTATTAATAACATCTAAATAAGTGCTAGTGTTCTCTGTAAGTCATTACTAAAAAGCTTACGAAGATTTTTAGCAAGTAGAGAAAGTCAGAAAGAGCTTCTGTTCCTATAAAAGGCTGCAAAAGCATTTCCAAGAACAGTCCACACAAATACTACACAGGAAATTGGCTACTTATCAACATTGAATTATACCTTATAATTGAGGCAAAATATTCCTAAGCTTATCATTCCATTTTTTTTAAGAGATTGTAAAGCCCTTCTATTTCTGTTTTCCTCCTGATTTTTCAACCCAGATGTATTATTTGTGGAAAGTACTGTTTTTAAGTAACATTTTGCACATGGGGTGTAAATATTATCCAAATATTACTGCAAAATGTTTGCATTAAAGAAAGGGAAGAACAATTAAAACAAACAAAAAACCCCTTCCAAAAACCAAAGAAACAAAAAAATCTCAACCCCCAGAAAAATGAAGACCTTTATTCAAAAGCTGTAAAACACATCTGAGTTAAATGCTTAATAACTCTCAAATCAAGTATTTCATATACCAGGCATCTAATTTAAAATATATGAAGGATGTTAACACCATTTCAATTTGCTCAGTGTTACTGGATATTAAGAAGGACAGAAAAAGGGCTCATAAAGTATTTCCATTAATAAGCTTTTCCTCCTGTATCCTTCACCTTTCTGTTATCCTTCCCCAGAACACCCAATTCATGATGAAAAAAATAAATAGACCAACAGAAATCAAAAGCTATACCGTACAGATACTATTCCAGTCATCAGAATCAAGTCAGTTTTTAACTTCATTAAATTGCTGTCATATGGTGTCTGCTGACATGCATCAGACTTTGGAGAGTCTTACTCATCAGGTATTCTCTAAGATTGTTAACAAGAACAGCAACTCTCATCAGGGGTCCCCAAAAAGCAGCTAATTAGGGGACAAAGGTTGCTCAGATTGTGACAATTACACCTGTAGGTCGCTGTAGAAACACCAAAATCTTGAACAAATGTATGTTTGGTTGCTTAGTGCAAGAAATAAAGAGCTAGTCCATTAAAAAAAATGAGAGGCAGAAACTGTCAACCATTTGAAAAGCTTTACGAAAATGATCATCCAATTAGTGACTATGATCAAATCAGGCATGAACTCTCTCTGGATGGCTCCATAATTTTCCTTCTTGCATGGTGTAATTTCATATAGCTCAAATGAACTCGTGAGAGGTAATTCAGTTCCAAACAGTTTTCTCATCACTGCTAATTATACTAATACATTGAAATGCCTCCTACAAAATGCATGAGCCCTTTAAGCCACCTCATTAATGTGATATAATTTTTTGCCAGAATATATATCAAACCTATTATCACCACAGGTTTTCTTTAGCATTTTTTTCAAAATGTCTATCAAAAAGCTGAAAAAGTAGATTTCTTTCGTTTGTTCTCAACATAATTAACTGTTTCTTTGAACTCTGGTTGTCTATTGTGGTGTTTTCTTTAAAGCGTACTGGCAAAATACAGTGTGATAGGGGTATTCCTCATACCTACAGGTTCTTTTTCCTGAGTATTTGATTCCTTAAATCTCTTTTCAGTTGAAGCTGATCCTTTAAATGGCAAATGATGCATGCAATAATGTGCAAAAATGAGTTATACAAACTGAAAGCAGGGGTGTAAAAAGAAGCATCATCTGAGACTAAAATAAAGACAGATTTTATGGTATTTATGTCAGTTAATTTAACTGCTGGTAGGGGCTTTTGTTGAAACATGAGTTAGTTCCAGTGTTTAACCTTGCAGCATTAATTTATGCTTTATGGCATGAGTACTTCATCACTCCCTCCTTGGGAAGACAGTTATCTCATTAGCCAGAATTTAATGAAATGCAAGGATACACTTCTTAATTTCAAAGATTACTATAGCACAAATCAGGTGTAAATCTCAGACTGACTGTCCTTTCCCTTTACCCGTTTAAAAAAATAGATTCATTTTGCAATCATATAACAGAAATTCATCTGGTGGGATAAATTTCACTACTGCTATTCTAAAGGCATTTCTCATCTGTGCAAGCTGTTTTAACTTTGCATTCAGCAATATTGGTGACATTTAAGGTCTGTACAAAGTTTAAGGTTTATAATCCATTGCAACTACTAAAAACAATCAAAAATATATGACATTGGTGTCATTGTAGAAGGATATTGTGCGTAAGAAATATGAAGCAGAATCTGGGTTCGTTTTCACAGAACTGTGCCTAGGTCCAAAAGAATGTGAGTGAACACTCTATCCTATGTAAGACTAACAAAACTGGCAAGACTAACGTTGGCTTCTTACACTTGTGCCTGTCATTATATCCAAGATTCCAGTAAACACAAAACACTATATTACCTTGTAGTCTCATTTCTTTGAAAGGCAGGGTGCTCAGGCGCAGTTTTACCATGTTTTTTCATATGCCTTTCTTTTATTACTTAGATGTTGCCATAAATTAACTTAGTTTCCTATTGAAATCCCCAACCTGCAGTTCTCTGCATGAGTGTGTACTTCACTGAACAATAGCAGAATCTAGAGAATTCATTATACAAAATGTTTTTCAGTGAAAAAATGCAGGTGTTATGCTCTTGTTCATAACAGCAATTCTTTGTTTCAGTATCAAAGCAGGAAAATTTATCAAAGATTCTTGGTTTTACATAATGTTAATGCATACAATATTATGTTATGTAATATTTACTTACCAAATACACCAGTATGAAGACATAAATGCGTATTTTCCCTAGCGTTAACAAATAGCAATAGCAGTGATTTTGTCTTACAGTCAGTTAAAAATAATGTCCCACGTTTTATGAAGTCTGTCCATGTGCAGCTGGATATGCTACATGGAAAGTGAACAAGAAAATACAAAGCAATTCAGACCAAGTCTAATATACTAGTATCAGGCTGGCTTTTCTGACTATATGTTGATGGAAGGAGGGAATATCCTTGTGCACTATGTGCCTCTAAATAGGGCATGGCATACGAATATTAATTAAAGATATTTTTATAGTGGTTAATATTTAAAATTTTATTTTTATATAGTAGAAAATAGTAATCATAACTTAAAGTCTACCGCAGTATGCAATGCCATTTTTTTAAAGCAGATTAGGAAAGGACTGTTTGCTTCTGAACCAGAGCTGGCCTTTGGTTTTTGCAGCCATACTCTCTTTTCCAAAGGCAACCAAAAGTTTGGCATGACCAGGTCACATCTGTTTGTCATTAGACAGACTTTGAAACTGCACAACACAGACAGCTTACCTGTGAGCTTCAGGAAGTGCCACTGAAAGTATAAAACCAGAGAATAAGTATTTACAAGACCTCATAGTATGTGGAACTACATACTTGTCCATCAGCCTTTGGTATGGAAATCCATGCTGTTGGCTCTGTACGGCAATCTGTATTTAACTAAACTACCTCATGTTGACTCAAGGCAGTTAAGGAGGACATTCATACTGAGTCTAGGGTATTCCATCTGTTTTACATATCTTCCGAATCTTGTCAGAATAGATCATTGCTTTTTCCTTCGCTGGATCTAGTCCTGTCAGGGTAAAGTCCATGTAATGTGGCAGGGACTGTCATGTCACTTATTATGTTTGTTTAGCACACTGGAGTATAACCTGACTCTGCTAGTTAGGTGCCACCACATTAAATTGTTATAATAATACGGCAACATGGAGAAGGGATATACTGAACAAGAATAGTGAAGCACATCTATTTTCATTTGAAACTCCATGTGTGAACTCCAATAGAGGTGTCGTGTAGACAGGACCACGATTGTCAAGACTTTACCTTCTACAGTAAATTGCATTTCTGCATTGCTGCACCAGCCTTCCTAAATTCCGACCTGTTTCAAAAAGTTCTGTTCTTCTTTCAAAAGTCTTGTTCACACTAGATACAAAACCAATTTCAAACATTATTACTTTTAAACTGCATTTAATATATTGTGTGACTACACATATATTACTTGGTGTCAAAGGACAAATTGGTCCCTGGAGAATCTTGATTTCAAGAACACCCTTTGCTACACTCAGCTTCCCTTCAGGCAGAAACCAAGAGAGCATGCTGCAGGGGAAAGTACTTGTAAGAAATCCCAGGTTAGGAAAATGATCTGGAGGAAGATTTGCCATACTAGTAAGAGAAAGGGGGTTGCACTGCCATCCAGAGGGACCTTGGCAAGCTGGAGAAATAGGCTGACAGGAACTTTGTGCGTTTCAGCCAAGGGGAGTAAAAAATCTTGTACCTGGGGAGGAATAATTCCACATGCCAGTACTTGCTGGGGCCTGACCAGTAAATCTAATTTTGTAGGACATGAGCTAGTGGAGCTTGGTGGTGCCAGAAATTAACCCCTTCAAGGAAAGAAGGTCAGCGGTGCCCTGGACTGCTTTAGAAGCCTTGCCAGCTGGTCGAGGGAGGTGACACTTCCTGTCTACTCTACAACCCAGTACATGAAGGCTATGGAGACAGTCCAGCAAAGCACCACTGAGATAAATAAGGATCTAGATCACCTCTCCTACGAGGACAGGTTGAGAGAGTTGGGACTGTTTGACTTGGAGAAGGCTCACAGGAGACTTTATCAATGTGTGTGAAGACCTGAAGGGTTAAGAGACCAAGGATGGAGGCAGGCTTTTATTAGTGGTGCCCGGTGACAGGACCAGAGGCAAGCTTCCTGACAGCTGCACATTAGCAACCACTCTTTCACTGAGGGGGTGACTGACTGACACAGGTTGCCCAAGGAGGCTGTGAGTCTCCATTCTTGGAGCAATTCAGAAGTTGTCTGGATGTGGTCCTGGGCAGCCAGTATGAAGTTGCCTTGCTTAAACAGGAAGGGGTTGGACAAGACGACCTCCAGAGATCCCTTCCAACCTCAGTCATGGTGGGAATCCATGGAAGGCCTGGCTGAGAATACCTTACACATCTTCAACTGTAGAAGAAAGCTACTGAATGAGAAACCAAAAAACAAAGCTTGACTTTTGATGCGGCTTGGTTGTGACTTTTGATAATCGTGTGTTGAAATAAAAGTGTTGGAATACTAACTTAGTAGTGGTTATGCTGGCTCTTTTAGAAGAATATGCATAAATGTACTGGACTTGAAAATTTAAACCTTCATATATATAGAAACAGTAAATGAAAGAAAAAATATTTCAATTTAAATCAGGTGGTAGGTTATATGTAATTAAAGCCAAACTCAACTTTTGTAATTTTTCAAATCAAGAAATTTTCTTTGAAAAGTCCATATTTTTTCAGAAAAAAAACTATGCACTTTTTAGGTTTTCCCATTCTTCCCTGTTGAAGGATATATGAGCTTCCATGATGGCAAGAGGGTATTTCACTACATAATTCATGTCAGCTGTGGAGTAGATTTGATATACTTCTCTCCTGTTTCTCAGGACTGTTCATAGCTTTCAAAGGGAAACTTTTTTCATGACTGCTCTTCTGTTTATTTTATTTTTGCCTTTCCAGCCACTCCTTTTCACATACCACCTTGCAATAGGTATTGCCTCCATTCTAGTAGACTGTATACACAAGGTTCAACTGCCCTAGCTTTCAGAAGAAGTTTATTTTTATTTAAAGTCTAGACACATGTGAAGGTGGATGAAGGCCCAGATCTCAGTTTCTAAGGAAATAATACAAGAGGAGAGATGGTGATTACTCACTTACAGATTGAATGAAGCTGCCTGCTACTCGAGTTTTTGACAACATACTTCCTTGCACAAATAAATATTGCCTTGAAATCTATGAATCTGATTTTGTTTAATAATTACAACAGGGAACCAGAAATCAGGGTGACTGAGCTATTATTGTATTCTAATCTCTCTTGTATGGGGCTCAGCCATTTCATCAAGTTGCCATTGCTTTAAGAGGTGCTAAATGAACTCTTAGCCTTTGGTGAATCCAAAGTAAAGTACATTAGCATAACCTTTTTTCATTAAAGTTTAACCTAATGTGTTTTACCTTGTGTTTGGCACAAACAGAGTGAATAAGCAGCCACCATCCTCAGCTGATGCACAGTAGCAACTCATAAACCTGTAAGGCTCAAAAGCGTTACTGTTGCTGTTAGAATATATCAACTTCAGTCACTCTTGAGTTTCAGCCATTTTTATGAAGTAGCTGGCTCGGGAGGATTTAAAAACTCTTTTTGAAGTCATGCTGGACAAAAATGGAGATACAGACCTTTAGGAATTCAGGCAAGCTTAAATCAGTCGTCCTAAATATCTTCACGCTATGGAAAATAAATTAACTATATCTTTATATATATATATATANTGAAAAATACAAATAACCTTGTCAACCACTCAAATAATAAAAAATAATCTGGACTGCCAACATTTACTTCCATTTTTTTCTAAATCCATGATTCTTTGTATTGAAAGTCTGGATTTAAATTTTTTAATATTCATGTTCATTTTTTAAAAAAAAATATTTAGATTCTCTTAAAATGATCTGGGATTGAGAACTTTTAGGAGGAATACAATTATTTTCTAAGAATAGGTAACTTTTACTTTATAACACTGAGATGTTCAGTGGTATGTGGCTATGCAAAACCATCAGATTTTTCACTGAGAACAATGAAAAAACTTTCATAGATTTTGGCATGTAGAGAAACTAGTACAATGTAGGCAAAATAACCAGCGCAAGAAAATTTCTTTGGAAACTGGACTTTCAGAAACAGAGCAAGCATATCTTCTCATCTTTTCATCTTTCACACTGATGATGCAATTGGTGTGCACTAAACTGATAGAGTTTGTCTGGTATATGCAGAAAAGTTGTAGCAGCAGAGGTTGTATTTTTTCAAGCCAATATAATTGCTTACCCAGTAGCTGAAGGACATGACCCAGTTTATTTAAATACTCCAGATGATTATTTAGAATACATGACAAAAAAATTAACATACAACCAATTTGGACCTGCAAAATCAATTAAAAAAATAATCATGGCTTCACTCGGTCTAATCTGACGTGATGACAAAGTGAGGAAACTGGTAGCTGGAAATTGAGGTTTTAGATACCTTTTTAAAGTTTTTCCTCTTTTGTGTCTGTCTGAATATATTTGTTACTTGAATGTTTCTAGTCAAATAATAAGGCTGTTTCTAACTTTGCATTCTTCGGGCTTCTAATTATACTTATTTTCATTCTGCTAATCTTGTATTTTCTTGGTAACCTAAAGCGTCAGTTTTGCTTGTGTTAGGGGACTGCTACAAACAGAGGTTAAGACATTACAATAATTATTTACCCATAAACATGACTAAAACTTGCTTAGATTGTCTGATGTTTAAAAAACCCTCTATTCACATTCACCCATTCTCTTGGCATGCAGGCAGGGGTGTTGATTTATTTGGGTGGGCTACTGAGAAGTGTCAGATGACCATTAAGACTATCTATAAAATTAATTCTTTTATAGGTCAGGGAGCAAGACTTAGTCTTGTAGAAATTAATTTTTAGGTTTCCATTGTGCCATTAATGAAGAAAAGCTGCAAGAGAAAACAGACCATTTTCAGGAATGCGTTTCAGAACATTAACACCTTAATTTACATAAAATTAGTTACATACTGCTGTAGTAATTTAATTTATTTGACCAGGACTTTGCAACTGTGAAAAATAGATTCAGAAAGGCAAATCAGGACTCTTACATATTTTGTCCAAGTGGATGATTTCATGACAATGTGAAATCAGAATGATTTAATTGCAAGACAACAAAAAATTATATTGTGTTGCCAAATTTTAAGACTGGTATTTGGAGTAAAAGGTTTTAAAATGGAAATAAATAAATAAAAAAATCCACATACCCTACACTTTAAGTAACTGCTTTTTTTTCTTGTGTACTGAATAGGTGATGAAATCAAAAGTTGACTGTAAGATTTTGACATATGGCACTGAAAACCAGGCATGTAAGCAAAAGGCAAAAGCTTTTTTTTGAACGAAGAAAAGACATATATGAAAGAAATGACATAACTTAGGAGAAAAACAGAGCTTTTTTGCTTTTTTTTCCTTCCAAAAGAAAAAGAAGAAAGACATGTTATTCTTCTTTGGCTGAAAATAAGATACAAAGGAAGCTTCTGCAGTGCTCAGCTCTTCGATTTGCAGAATTCACTCATCCTCTTTCATCACTAAAAATTAGAATCCACCCTTCTTTATCCTTTTAAAAACTGTCTTCAATTCATTTTCCACTGGGATTAATTTGGAGTTGTACTATACTGGTGAGGTTAAAACTATCTGATGAAGATTCATTTAGATCAGTAAAATGATGATTTACATTATTTAGCTATTCACATACATTAGAAAGTGAAGAATAAGGTATGTCGAATATGCAGAAAAATACTAGATGCAGAAGTTTATGGTTTGATTGTATTACAATTTCATTAACTTCTCTTAATTTTCTATCAATAATTTCTTCAGCACAACTCAATTTTGAAACTGTCTGGCCTTATAAAATGCAAAGGTGATTCCCCATGTCTAAGTGACCTGGAGATTCTTCCTAGGACTCATCAGGCCCCTGGAAAGGACCCTACACTTTAGAAAAAATATAATTTTTTTTGAGAAAATAATATCCTTGTCTCTGAGCAATTCAGCTATTCAGCCTGATACTTTAGATAGGAATTTATAGATTGTCCTTGTTTTGCATCTTTCATTAATCCTCCAGCAAAAGCCTGGACAGTTCCTGGCATCTGTTCATGTACATTTCTTTACTGTCAGTGTTTAGAAAAGCACTCTGATCTCTCCCAAATCTCTCCTAACCTAACCAGAAATCCATGGTCCTTTGCAACTTGAGGTTGCCAATGTACGGACAGGGCCAGTAGTCACATGCAGCCAGAGACCACACCCCTTTTGCTCTTTGCATTTGTGAAGCTTAGTTTTGGAGTGAGAGTTTAGGTTTGGAGGCCTAAAGTTTATATACTTTTATCCCAAAAGTAATAAAGGATAATTTTATCCCTGTTATCTTGCTCTCAGATGATACATTCCTACTTCTTCAAATCACTAAAGAAAGGGCAATTCTAGGTACCCAGCCATTTAAAAAAAAGCCCTGCTTGTGGGAGTGGGAAGGCTTTTAAAATGGTAGGAATTGACACAGTGATATAATTATGTGTTCATTAGAACTTCATATGGATGACTCATCAGTCAAAAATCTCTACACCCAGAGCTAGCGAAATTGCACTGCCAGAAGTTGCAGGTAAAGAACCAGCTCTCACAAAATGAAATAGTTGAATTTTACCAGTCACAACATGTTACAAATACCAGTCAGTGACTGAACCACATATCCCAAAAGACCTAAGTTTAGGGCATATTGGAAGGCAGAAGGGATGGTTACTTTGGTGACCTACTACTATGTAACTCCTCAGCTATATCATTTCATAGCAAACCTATAATTTCCATTAAACTTGACCAGCTAAATTAAGAA
Source organism: Rhagologus leucostigma (assembly GCA_013397725.1). Taxonomy (NCBI): domain Eukaryota; kingdom Metazoa; phylum Chordata; class Aves; order Passeriformes; genus Rhagologus; species Rhagologus leucostigma. Next base: position 564,960 of record VZTD01001644.1, read on the forward strand.
GCATAAATTTCTGCATTATATATCAGTCTTGTCTGGACTCCATACTATAAAATTTCCTTGACTGTGAATCTCCTATGCGTTTATTCTTCCTCAGAAAGAGCACAGCCCTTTGGAACATTCTTATTCTGCCCATGTATTCCCCATAAGCAAGCAAGACTTGCATATTTCAGAGCTATGCTACCAAAATTATGGTAGTGCTGAGCACAGATAGCTTGAAATATGTTAATAAGTAAAGTGCTATTCAAGTGATTTTTAGCTAACATTCATTAAGTAATAAATAATGGCACACATCATACTGATGAACCTCTAATGATTTTCAACAGAGATTTGACCTTCTTACATCAGTTGTGGCTCTGTAGTGGCTTTTATACATCGAATAAGTATGCAATAACGGAGCCTTTAATTTACAGCATGAAAACTGCTACACTTAAAGTCCCTTTGGAGATGTTTTTCATACACGCTGGATACAATGCAACCAGCTTTCCAAGTGGAATGAACCATCTCACACAGAGGCACACTTACTGCACACACACAAGAATGCACAGAATATTTGCATAGTAGCTATTTCTTAGTGGCATAATTTTCCCTCATATGCAGGTGCCTGGGAGATGCTCAGGATGCACACTGGATAAATTTAGAGCAATAAATCTATATGGTATGGCGAATAAAAATAACTAACTTTCCCACTATTGTGAAATCAAGAGTCATACTCTTGCACCTGCTATCTGAACTTTTTTTAGTATGAAATATCTCCTAATATTGTATGGATCTTACACATTATTGTGTGGATCTTACACAATTGTAACGCAATTTTATGATCTAGCCTTCATTTCTCTGTGATCACATAATTAAATGACATAACCACAAGTCATTTGCAAGAAGCGAACTGACTCACTGTTACTTCTCTGACATGGTACCTTGACGTGGTTCTCAGAAGCCAGACTGTGAAGTCAAATATTTTCAGTGCTCTGTAAGACGGTAAAATGCTTTCATGCCTATCTCTGAAATCCACTTTTATGTGACCAGTCAGGTTGCAGTCCATTGGGCACTATTCTGCAACCACTTCTGACCACAGAAGAAAGCTACAGAACTGTGCTACTGTCCCTGTCACACCAGTGTTGGTTGTCTTGGCTGGATTCATTTGAAGGTATTCATTCTCTCAGAATGAGGTACAAAGAAGCTCATCCATTTGAAGCTGGGAAGTTTAATGTAATCTCTGTTAAACAGCAATGTTAAATGGCAATATTAAATAGTGATGAGTCTGTTCCTCACTGGAAATTATATATCATTAGTTCAGTTCACTGGAGGTCTAAAAAAATTTATTTGTAGGATTGTTCTTAAGTCATAGCATGAATAATAAGAGCATCTCCTCTATTCCTAATTCTGAAACCACCTTAGTGAAAAAACGTAGGAGGTCTGCTCAGATACTTTTAACAAAATCTGTTATAAAATCAGGACAGTAGCAGTTCAGATACTGTTACAGATGTGGCAGTGGCAAGGTTTGAAAGTGCTACGTATACATAGTATTAACTAAGGCCCTGATGAATGTTGGGAGAATCAGCTTTTCAACATGAGAAAATTACTGAGGTATTTTGGGGTTTTCATCAAACACTCTGAGTGACCTTTTAAATTAATATATATGTAAGAATAGCATATGCAGTGAACTGAATCACACAAGACTGTATGGAAGTCCTTTTGGAAGAATACCAGATAAAAGAGTACACTTGATTAAAAGCAAAAAATGTCCGTTGTAGCAAAAGATGAAAAAATGCAATAGAAATTTGAACTGATAAAACTCTTAATTTTAATGGTTTTTTTTTTTTGGTTTACCAGATTAAAACTTGTTTCATAAAACAGCAGACACTCTAAGTGAATATCTGTTAAAAGAATAGATCTGTGAAAGTAGTATTTTATAATTTTTGTGCAATAAGGATATCCATTTAATAGGTTTTCTCACAAGCTTTGATCACATTTGGAATTATTCTGCTTTTTGTTACATTTTCTCAGTTATTTTTTAAACTTTTTTATGCATTCTTTGAAATATATGAACCTTTTAATGTATGGATAATTTATTCTGCTCCTAAATTTAAATGCCTGGTGGGCGTAATTTTCCTATTTTAGTTTACTTCTATAGCTGCCTTCACTTTGTCTGAAATATATTATTCATTGTCTCCAAATTATAACAGGACTGACGTGTATGAGTATAACTCCTTAAATTCATTTCAATATTTTAACTATTTGCATAACAATTGAGGGGGTTAGAAAGCTTCCCAACAATCTCTTTGTCTCAGATAAAGTGTCAGAGACTTCCAGTGTTAACTGGGTTTGCAGGAAAGTGTAACATATTTTCATATGACCTTCAGAATATGAACGTGAAGAAGTTTGTGCCAGTATTGTGACTTTTTTTGTAATTTGAAAATATTCTCACAAAATATAAGTGATTAAGTATGTATAAAAATGAAGATCTTGAGCAGACCAAACTCTTCATTGACGTAATTTTAGGGTCTTGCCAGAGTGAGAAGTGATGGATTTATTTTTCAGATTAAAACCCATTTTAAGTGGTTCTTAAAGTGTATTCTATTTGATCAAAGTTTATCTCACCATAAAAGTAAGTTTTCTGCATTTCAAAGGTGAAATGCAAACCACTGCACCAGGCTACCTCGGAGGCTCTCTTGTGCAGCGTGTATGATGGAAGAGGCAGGAATTCAGCAGAAGTTGGGTTAATGGAGATGTAAAGTGAAACTTATTTTGTGCTGGGCTGGGGCAGAATGGGGTGATGAATAATAACTCAGCACAACTTTGTTTCACAGCACAGATCTTGGTCTGAGAGGCATAACAGGACTTTGTCAGTAATTTCTGCCAAAACTTTTCCTTTAAGTGAATATCCCAAAGTACTAAAAAAGGGTGGTTTTAAAACACAGCAGTAAAGCAACAAACCTTGCCAGCTTTAAAGCTAGATTTTACTTGAACACAAACCTGAAGAACAAACTTAAAGAAAATTCAGAAGAAACAGAGTCTGCAAAGAAATCTCCCACAGCATCAGGGTTTGGGCTGCTTCTTTATGACAGTCCTGGATATGCTTTTTGGTCACTGCCTCTTCAAGTAGAGATTTTCTTTCAGTCCTCCCTGAGCCACATGGTGTCACATGGCTGACACAGGGTCCAGGGCCGTGGACAGAGTGGGGGGAGCCTTGGGGAGCCGTGACGGGGAGTCGAGATTATGAGTGCTCTAAGGGCATGAGCAGGTTTCCTTTTGCTGCCTCTGGGTGCCTTTGAAGAGGAACATAACAAAGACATAAAATTGGTGCCAGCTGGAAGAATGGGGAAAACTATAGACCTTGCTTGTTAGGACCTGCCAGAGTGTTAAGAGGCTTGTGGATTTTGTTGCAAAATTTTATGCAAGACTCTAGAAAATAATATATATTGTTATCTATAGTGTAAAGCATGCTTATTGTTTACACTAAAAACAAGATGTGATAGCTGTGTCAAGACCCCCTTATTTATACAGTAATTCAGAAGACAAAATACTTGACAAAGTAGCATTGGTGTACTAGATTTCTCAAATTCAGTTCACCATTTAGGACAATATTAGTATAATTAGGCCTAGAAACAAGGTTCCAGAATATTCTATAATCTTTTCTAGTGAATCATAGCCAAGGAAAAAAATGGAGGATTCATAGAAGCAGGGGGAGTGAGAACAGAGACCATGTGTTTGAGAAGTCCTGATGGCACTCTCATGGAGACTTACTGCAGTGTCTGCTTGGATCCTGCAATAAAGACCAAATAATTTTGTGAGTTATCCTATGCGAGGATGCATTTGTAGGTCTAATCATGTCTTTGGCACTGTAGGGAACTGACACTGGGGTCATCCAAGTCTTAGATTAGACCTTTAAATGTAGACATATTTTTATATCTTGCTGTGAGGAACAAGGGTTGTTGAAAACTACAGTTTTTTACCATATAAACAAACCTAAATGATATGTCTAATAGCTAAATATAGGTGTCTTAGTGGATTTGTAAACCTAAAATAGAGAAAAATGTCTCTGTTTTGAGACATGACATAGCAGAGTGGAGTCATGGTAGGCGACTATTTTTCCTAGACACTGAAATAATCAAAATGACAGTAATCATGAAAGGACTGATAGTTATCCTAAAACAATGTTAAAATGAGTAATAGGATGAGACATGATTCTATTTGTAGTCCCATTGGAAAACAGTGGGAATTTGGACTAAGTTCGATTGGGAAAATTACTACTGGAGTTTATTCAAAGCTTGTCCAGTCTGTGTATTCCTTTAGGCAAAATATTTGTTAGTGACTTTATTAGTTTCCTACTTTCTAAGCTCACTGGATACTAACTAAAAACCAAGGAATTCTCCAGGAATGCCTTGTGCTATAACTTTTTGAATTTCTCAGAAAGCAAGTGTTTGGCAGGGCAGAACATGTGGCAATTGTTTAAAAAAGAAAGCCGTAGTCTATGCAGACATCACCTTTGCCATTCCTCTGACCTCCTCACTGCACTCTACTCCTGCTATCTCTCTTTGGCAGGATTCTGAGATGGCAAGGGCAAGGGAACAGGTTTCTAACCAGAAATCATTTCTGCAGAGAAAATTGTTTCTGTTACATGAACATGAGAGTACAAAGAAACACATGGAGCTTCAACAGTGAGAAGCTGAGACATCAGAAAAACCTATCTCAAAAGAAGTGGTACTACTCAGCCTGACTGAGTAACTTTTGATGATCAGATTTTCATGAGTATTAACACTATTGCAAGTTTGTCTCCAGGATTAAGAAATAATTGCTAACTACATGCAGAGCTTTTTCTAAATGTTAAAGCTATACCTATTCTATTTTGAAGCATATGAAATTTTAACAGCATTAAAAAATAGTAATATATTGAGCTGAAATTTAATTTATAATTTGTCATTTTGGGTAGCTGCTTTTAAGCTTCACCACCAAATATAGGACTGTAATTATTAAGCCATTTTACATTGTGAGGAAATATTTCAAGAACATTTTAACCTTTCTTTTCCAAGCAAAAGATTAAAATAATTTAATTAAAAAATAGTTTTTCAGTGCGATCTTAATAAGAAACCTTATTTTAGTATTTTTAAGAAGAAATATTCTAAATCAGGTTATCAAAGTTTAAAGTACAAATAATGGCCATAGTCGTGGTGATGTGGTGACAAGGTTTTTAACTGAGTCTCCTGCAAGGATTAAAATGTCTCCTCCACCTTCTAATCCTGATGGTCCCTTTGTATTCCTCCCCAACATACCTAGAAATTACATTTCAGCACTATAGATGCCTAACCTATATAAAGAACTTCAATATAAATTTCAGATTTTTAGAATCTTTTTAAAAATACCAGTCTCTTAGTTTCAGCACATCATGTTAGATAATTCCTGCAAGACCATTGTTCCTAAACTTTTAATTCATAATGGATCTCATGATATTTTATCTGCTTTGCATGGAGCAATAAAAACAAAGCACATGTATTAGGAAGTGTTGGAAATTTGGGGATTTTGTATTTTAAATTTTTCCCATCTTGTGTGGCAATGAACTAAAGCCTGAAAATTAGAATTATAGGTTTAGATTCCAGAAGACAAATATAAAAACTTCCAACAGGTTAATTTATTTCTGACTATTTTGTGTTCTAAAGTCAATTTTGTGGTTTAATTGGCTTGACAAATTTAATACATTGTGTTAAAGTTCTTTGTCCTTGCTGCAGGAACAAAAAATTGAGCTGCAGGGAATTTTGAGCAGTCATTAAGCACAGCTCCCAGACCCAAGACGTGGCCAACCATACCTAAACTATCTTGCAAGGAGTCTAACCAAATTCAGTATGGTAATACTATGGCATCAAATGGTGCTTTGTCCTTTGTGACATAAGAAAACAGGATCTATTTGAGAAGCATTTTAACACAGTGCTGGCTGGGAACACGGAACTAGGACTGTTGTGAACATGTTCCAGGGACAAATGCATCAAGGGATAAAATCGCTGGTGTTATTTGGCCCTTGAATGAGCAATGGTAAGCTTGTGAGTGGCAGTAGACCACGTAGAACATTTGGAATAGGTAGGGCTACTGGGGAATGCTGAAGCCTGCCATGGTTAACTGGCCTCTGAGCTATATATAATTCAGATGCACATAGAGCAAACATTGAGATTAATGCGAAGCAATTTGCCTTCATGGTAAAGAGCACTACCTCACATTTTGTTGAGGAAGGTGAGAGATGTGGCAGCAGCAGCTCCATTTCAAACAAGAAGTGCCTTTCTGAAGCTGAAGAAAGCCTTTGTCACTCTCTAGCAAGTAGAAGAAAATTGTTTCTTACAGCAATGGATCTTGCCACTGTAACTTATCCCCAGTTCACAAGCATGAGCATGCCTGCAGATACAGCCTGACATCACATTAAGAGGAGAGTAAGAAAGTGATATTAGCCTTTAATATTTTCCTGCAGTTATGGTCTATCCTCAACCTGCTCCTCCATCTTGCTGTGTGACTTACTATGCAAAACTGGTCTGATCTGAAACGAGACATGTTCATTCTGTAGTTTCAGAGGCTTGCCTGGCATGGCTGGAAGAAAGTAAATAGCTGAGATGGTGAGTGCTTGTGAAACTCTGCCATTTCTGTGGGGTTGCATATTTATCTGACAAAACAGCTCCTTTCTTTTTTTAAATTAAAAACTTAAATGTAAAACAGATGTAGTTACCCTACATCAATTGTTTGTGTCTTCATATGTAACCTATTCCACCTGATTAAAATATGTGGAGATGGAAGTTTATGCTTGAGCCTTGTGCTTTGGGGAGTAGGACCCCTATTCTCAAAATTCCAGGAAGGCTGCCATACAGTTTAGCCACTGGACTGAAAATTGAGAGGTCTGGGTTCACTTTATTTGTGTGACATTATGGAACTATCTTACTCAAAAGTAAATAATAATAGTAACAAAAATAATAATAATAATACCCATCTTGTTTGTATTCTAAGCTCTTTGAATCGGTGCTAGGCTCTTTCTTAATTTACATTTCTAAAAATGCCAAAAGACACCTTATCTATTTGATTTTTCTGGCAGTTGCATAAGGGAAATAATAATAAAACACTAAAAAACCTCTTTTAAAGTAGTTACCAAAAAAAAAAAGTAGGAAACCAGTAAGTTGAAAATCAAATAAAAGCAATTAAATTATACAGCAAGATTCTTTACTTTTTATATGCTTTATATTTTCAAAAGCAAAAAAAAAAGAAAACTAGGAATAATATTGGAGAAATAGACACCTTGCAGAAGCTAGAAGCAAAAATGTAAAATGACATTGAGTGTTTTGCAGTAAGTTTTCTATTTGTTTAACCGTAAGATGATGCACACTAACTGTGCAATTTCAAATTACCCAAAAGGAGATTATTACCAGGAACACAGTAAGACATTTAAATTGCGTCCACTAATTGTATTTTATTACAAGTTATTGGTTTGCCAAGTACACCAATCTGGTTGGTGACTGCAAAAGAGTGTGCTTTGTGTTATAGTATTGATAGAAATATTTGGTGATCTACAACAGAATTCCAAGTGACAATAGACTTGTTGATGGTTTTGTAGTGAGCATGTCTCCTGCTATACAGTAGCTATCTGTAACTGTGGCTGGTTTGAAATGCCCTGGCAAATCAGGCTGATGCAGCAGTCATATGTTGATCTGATCTACAGAGTCACTGAGTCCAAGTTCTGTTGATTGTTTGTCTTACTTAGCAGTAAGTTAAGCAGTGTGAAAAACTGTGCAAATGCCCTTTTGGGTCATTATGTTATTGTGCATCATCTACAATATATTAATATATTTTGAGCTCGTGTACAAGTCTTGTTAAATTTATTTGTTTTTAACAAATCGTTTTTGAAAACCTGAGCATTTTATCACAACTGCTTCTTAAATCTAACATATTTATCATAAAGTATTTTATTTATTGAATTTTATTTGCCATCAAGAGAGACAGACACGAATATAATGTTTAAAAAGATGCCTATTGATGTGAGAAAAATGCAAGCCGTGTGATAGAAGCTCACTGAGTGGGAGAAATGTAAATGTTCTCTGCATTTTATCTCACATGACAGAATGCATTATGGTCAAAATAGTGTCTTCTCAGAGACACAGGTTTCTAAGATCTGCATAATACACACTTTTATGTAAGCTCTTTATTCTGCATGCAATTGTTTAGTTAAATGCCCTACAGTCTCATTTATAAGACCCTCTTTTATGCCATCACCTTGTATGGGTTCTGTACCTTGGATACATATAACCCAATTATAATTACCATGACAATATATAACACCTTTTTGAAACCTTCCTCATGTGATATAGGGGTGTGGTATGTACTGATGTCAGAAACAAGCTATTTTCATCAGACAATTAGTTGTCTTTGACACAGGCCCGAATTTCCCACCAATTAGTACAAACGGCAGGGTGCATTTCCAGAATTTTGCAAAGCCAGCAGCTTGTGCTTTTACGCAGCATTTAGGATATTTAAATAAGTTTTGATACATATTCTGGTTTCCTTAATTTGCTAAAATCAATACCTGTTTTTTGTCTGTGAATCATTTCTTAACATAATGAACATAAAGCTCTTATAAGATTTATTCTTCTTGTCAACAAACAGTTTTAATTTTAATTTCAGTCTTTCATACTTGATGAGTGCTATTAACAGCCATTGAATAAGAGCTCAAAGTTACAATATCCTCTGTAATAGTTAAGCTATTAAACCAGAACACATGATGCTAACAATTAAAAAAGACAATTTTTTAGCACAGCGTTTTAATCAGATATGCAAATACAAAACTAGTATATTGGTCAAATTTTAATGGATTTCCATACATTATAGTAGCTATAAAGAAGCTGGGCTCAGGTGTTCTTCTCTACTCTGTCGTGAAATCATCTTAGAAACGCCTTCAGATGTTATGGATCTTAGTCGCACAGCCACAATGAGTCAGAATAATTGAATGTTGCTGTGGTCAATTTTGCCACAGTGGCCGGCAGTGCTGAAGGGCTAGTGCCTGATCAAAAGCCATCAAAACTCAGCAGAGATTCCTGTTTGTAAAAACGGGCTTTCAGTGTGTCCCTGAAAAAAAGAGCAGGGGGGTGGGGAACAAAACAGAACATCCTACAGAGTTCTTGCCAGGGGTACTGTGGTCCACATTCAGAAGAGCTGTTCATAGCTCAAATTGGCATGTTTAATTGTAAACTGAAAAGGCTAAATAACAACTGTGCAGTAACACATGGCCG